>JAWZYT010002255.1:10000-66045 GCA_034508575.1 Petrolisthes manimaculis
CTGTTGCCTGGAGTAGTTTGAAGATTTCATAGAGCTCCAGTAAGGGCCCTCAATTTTTTTTAAACTACGGGAGTAGGCCTTATTATATACATAACTAAAGACATAATTTTCTTTTTTCGAATTATATGGTAGTCTATCATTCGTCTGAGTATGTTATTATCCAAGACGGACAATTAAGATCTGTTAAATACTGATTCTTTGAAAATATTATTTAAGAAACCCTGTGATATATATAATTATATAATATCATATAGTCAGAAATTTAACTGGAGATAACGAGTCCTTCAAATATTGCCACGAAACACACTCACGGACACACCTATATGGAAGGAGCTTGTTTTGTGGCTCGGTCTGGAGGAATCAGAAGCCTTCAATTTTCACACACGATCACAGGGTCCTTAACCACTTGATAATTATGTGGTAGTTTAGACAGTACTTTTAAGTTTTATTTCTTTTCGTATTATCTCTCTCAGTTGGTGCTTGAAAGTATTCTAGTTATATACAGTATCTGTGTCTGCACTTGGCTGCAACAAAGAAAATGTTTATGTTGTATGGAGGACTTACAAAAATTGTCAAAAATACTGTATAATATGTATAGATGCGGCACATAATCCTTGACCAGACTTCCCTTTACACCCTGATCAAGGACTAATATGTGCCACGACTGTACTTGATTCTCAAGTTGTGGGTCCCGTAGAGGGCCGTAGATGGGCATCATAATATGCGGGGATTGTGCGGGGGATTCAAGGATCCAGGCCCCAGGGGAGGATTAGGATAAGGGTGGATTAGGAGGATTGGGAAGGTAATGACTGGTGATTCTATTTCTAAATGTGTCAAGAGTGGGACTATTAACTACGTGAGATGGGAGATTATTCCACTCTTGGATGCTGCGGGGAAAGAATGAGTGGCGTTGAGTGCCTATAAATATTTCAGTGCTTGTCTGGTATGTAAGGCATTTTAAGTTGCGGCTGCCTCTAGTGGATCGTATACTTGTAGGGTGTAGATATGAGTCTTTGTCTATGTCAACTAACTTGTTTGTGATTTTGTATATCACTTGCCAATGGGTGTAGTTTAAGTAAAAGTGACTGATGTAGTGTCTGTAATCACGTCTGGCCCATCTTGCAGTTTTATTTTGCATGGACTCTAATTTATTTATATTATTATTAGTGTGTGGATCCCAGACGGTGTCGAAGTATTCTAAGTGTGACCGAACGAATGTTTTATAAGCAATAATTTTGATGTCTGTGTTACACCTGCCGAGGTTCCTGCACAAGAACCCCTGCAGGACCCTACTGGCTTTGGCCCTGATGTTACCTATGTGTGTGTTCCACCTAATGTCCGCCGAGATGTGGACACCCAAGTATTTCTGGGAAGTAACTGTATAGCGGTTGGTGTTGTGAAGCTGGTATGTGTGTGGAATGGGATTATGGGCTCGGATAAAACGGATGTGATGGCATTTGTCTTGTCTAAATGTTAGGTCGTCCTGTAGTCGAAGGCAGTCATTCCTATCTTTAATTGATCTGTAAATTAAGCTCTCATCTGCAAAAAGTCTAGTGGTAGAGGAAAGTGAGAGTGGGAGATCATTAATGTATGAAAAGAAGAGAAGGGTACCCAGGACAGTGCCCTGGGTACCACAGAGTTCACAGGAATAGGTGGAGACTCACTACCGTCAAGAACTACACGTTGCTTTCTGGTAGTCAAGAATGTTCTAATCCAGTGTAGTTGTCCCTGTATGCCTTAGAATTCTAACTTATGTAGTAGTCTTTAGTGAGGGACTTTTTCAAAGTCTAAACTATGGCGTCAACTTGTCTAATTTTTGTCGAGAGACTGCAAGATGTCAAGAGTAGTTACCAGTAGCTGCGTCTTGCACGAGCGTTTAAGCCAAAATCCGCGTTGATTGTCAGTCAGTATTGTATATTTTGCCTATCAAAATGGTTCGTTAGTCCACATTAGCATCATATAAATCATTTGCTTGACAAAATACAATTTCATAATATATGTATTATCCTTAACTTATTTCAGTTGTTGGTTGACAGCATTGGTAGCTTCCCATCAGACTGACATCAGACAAACAACTGGAATCTGTACAGAAAACTCACATTGTACATTACCGTATAATACAGGCGAAATACACAAAATAGTTGACAGCAGCTTTATTTTCATACGCAGGTACAAAAACAGTCTGGACTTTTTACTGTACAGTACTACAGGGGGGATGGGGGGGAATCCCAGAGCTCCAAGGGGGGCACTACACAGAGGTGTGGTTGGGTGGATCAACGCAAACTGTCAAGCTGGCAACATTGCAAAAAACAGGATCCTGCACGACACCATTTCAAAAAGAGGATCCGCGAACACAAATGGAGATTAAATAAATACAGACTAATATCACAGTTTTGAATTCAAACCACCAAAGAATGTCCGCTTGTGCTTCCACACTATCACAGAACCCTTTTTTTCTTTTGCATTTATTATTCTTATTGTTGTTTTTTGAGCTATTAATAAAAAGGAAGAAAACCAATTATTGAAGTTTCCATCCACCCTGTGTAGACCTCGACTCTTGCTGACGGGAACAATGCAAAACAACTGAATACACATGTCACAAACTAGTAGGCAAATCCTCTTATACAAAAATAACTACACAGTATACATCATTATAATCACCTCAAAGTTAATTTCTACTACAGCCCTTTCATGCACACAGCCACACGCACACACGGACAAACTGCAGAGTTTCATGTACACTAAATAATCCAGGAATGCACACACATATCCACACACAAACACAACTGGCATAAGCAGACACCCCAACATTTCAATCACTCTACAGTACATGAGAGCAAAAGTAACCATGCTTTTTACATATTTATTTGTGAGATCTTGTAATAATTACCTGCCTCACTTTTGTTTGCCTTTCTTCCACAACCTCCGGCTTATTATCCTCACGGAAAAAAGTAAAATAACAAGTGAGAGGAAATAATTTACCCTGAATGAATGAAGGTCCAAACCAACAATAGTACAACATATAGGAAGAAAATAAGATAATATATATAATAAAATAAGGATCTGACTCTCCAAACTTCTACATAACAGGATTGTACTAGAGAGAGATACATTACTAGGAAGTTATTTTAGTAGCAGCAGCAGCAGCAGCACCTACATCAAGGGACAGAAGAGAGAGAGAGAGAGACTGGCTAGACCCCTGACATGTTAAACAAAATCATCTCTTCCCAAGAATGGCTAACAGGCTCTTCACCACCTGTTGTTGCATTGTGTCATGATTTGCAAAAAGGATACATGAGTACACTGACCCCAACACAGATTACTATCAGTTTACTTTTTAGCTGATAGTAAAAAATGTTCACATGTGTGTCACGCTAGAAGATTCTACAGCACTCTATGCCTGACTGCCTGATACTATCTACAATACCATGAATGGCAAAAGCTTCAATCAATCATGGTTTCCTTTGACAATATTGGATGTGGAAATTTACAACTAATAACTGATACCCTTGCTGAAACTGGCTTGGAAAATCAATGAAAAACTGTGGACATCTACTGTATAACAAATCATGGTTAACCAGAATCATACTACAGTACTGTAGATATTTTCTCTCAGCCAGAAGCAAAAGGAGAGAAAAAAACAACTAAAGTTAACAAAGCTGCCTCTACTCAGTAGCTCCTATTTGTTTACTTAATGTACAAAATGGATGGATGGAAGAAGTGTAGTACCGTTTGCACACTAAAAATGCAAAATAAGGTTTGGTGACTTTCACAACATAAAAATTCATACATAACAAAACCTGCAATAATCTTAAAAAACACAAATAAATAGTACGAAAAATCTTGAAAAAATAAATTTACACCACTCAGAAAAAAGAATCACAGAACACCTGAATATTGCAGATCTATTAGCACATTAAGTAAGATATGCGAGTTACAGGTAAAATAGTACAGTACATTAACTTCTAATAAACAAAACAAGCTACTTAATTATATAACACCATAACAAGTCACTTTCAGACACCAAACTCAGTTTGAGTCTTATTTGTGTATTGCACGAGCCATAAATAAATCAGACAGAATAAGCTTTGTATCCTTAACATCAGACTGTGAACCTTTTCAAATCTAAAGTTAGACAGATTAAATAGTGCATGATGAGAGAACTACTGTATATAAGTACAATTATGGACACCAGTTCTTTAGCAAATATTTGATGATATCCTACACCAAAGCCAAATGAAGAACTACGGTTGAATATCGTGGCTTAATTTTTTTGTAGATTTATTCTATCAATAAAATTCCATGAATTGTAAAGAACTCTTTGTCTGTAACTGTACAACAGTATCATATTAAACAAAGTACAGTATAAAGTAATACTTGTTAAATCTCTTTGATCAAGGACTTTTCCTTTGCATTAAAATACTTTGTGTTAAATAAGAAAATTAAAATTGAAAAACAAAATAACATCTAACAGCATACACTAAGCACTCAAGATATTGAATAATTGATAAAAGTACTGCATGATTATTTTACAAGAGCTGCCACACACACTCATCAAAGAGTTTTTTTTTTACTGGATAAACACCTTTTGAGGTGAAAATTTTGCCAACAATGTTTTGTATAGTCCCTCCATCCAGGCAACTGAAGAAGTAACAGCAAAACATGGTCAGTAAAATATTACAAATGGTGTTGAATTTATGTAATGTATTTGTGATTACCTCTACTTTACAAAAAAAAAATTATTTGACTCCGAGTTATAATACAAGTCGTATACTTGCAGAATTAAGTAAAAATTTGTGAAACCAAAATCATGAGTGGGTATCCAGTAAGCACAACAGTGGTAAACAAGATAAAGCATTACACCATAACAATAACTACAGTAAAAAAACAATTTCTTTTTCTGTGATAAGATATTAATGATAAAGGGGATGCGATAATATATCAGCAAAATTGAGGCAAATGATTCTTCCAAAAAAATGGTATACTGTGCCTCCAATTTAAGTGATCTGTTTAGAGGGAGTCTGGAGAACTCAGCAGCCTCCAGTATGCTGAAATAATCAAATTTTCTTATGCTGCAAAATTCTTCCCTTGCACTGACATAATGGATACACTGCACTGAAATGCACACAAAAATATATTTAGCAATAAGTTATTAAACCCTCTCAACACAATGGGGACTCTTTGTGCATCATACGAATTATATTTCAAAATCACTTGTTTCCATGGAGCAAGGCATTTGATGCCTTCACATTGAATAGTAAAACCATGTGTCACATGTAAGAAAAGTCAGTGACTAGGCAATAACGATGGCTGCCACAAGGACTCCATCACCACTATTTGGTTTCATCATATCAGTCATCTTCAACTGTCAAGTCAGCAAGCTTTCTTACACATACTGTACCCCTAAACATCATTAATTCTGAAAATATAATTGAAGCAGATTATGAAGCACCAGACGACCAACATAAAGCAATGCACAAACGTGTCACCTGAGTGTAAGAGGGTTAACCCACACCCACCTGAAAATTGTGATCAGTTATGGGTCTATCAAACAAAAATATATTTATTTTGTCCTTCATTCTGAGGTCAGACTTGCTCTGCCCAAAATTCTAGGTATTTTAATCCCTCAAAAAATGAGTTGGATGAAATCTAGCCTGACTGGAGGTTAAAAGAATATGTGCGAGTGATACCCACTTAAGGAGGCAAAATATCATCAGCAAATTTGTGGCTACCGTAATTCCATATTATGCTTTGCAACTGACCACCTGCATGAAGGTAGTTTGGATGAATCTGTACCCTCCAATCTGCTGACATCATCTTCCGTAGAGAGAAAAAAAATTACAACAGTTATACCATATCAGGTGAGTACATGAGCGGTGTGATACCGAGATTCCTCCATTGACACACTAAACACTTGGGCTAATATTCAAGAAGATCTTAGCACCATGGGCCATATGGAAGTCCGTCAAGTCATGGGCTAGGGAAAGATAATGGACATGACAATGGTTCCACAGACATTACATGAAGATACATTGCCACCATCACCACGTAGCCTGTTAATTTTTTGGATATAGACTCCCTCATGTCAATTGCAAAAGGGGAGAGACAAAGATCTAAGGGTTGTTGAGTTTCCCATTCCTTTGTTTCCATTTGGCTTGATGAAGCCTTATGTAGTTGTACACAAGGTAAAAATAACTATCGGCACAATTCTGACACCTCAGATGATGGATACTGAAGAATGGCTTGTTTATTCCCGGTGCATCATGAGCTATGCAGATCATTTACACAACCATCAGACACCGCCTGCTCGATAGTATTTTTTTACCTTGTGTACAAGTAAAAGTCTAAATAGCAAATCAAAGGGAATTTAAGACTAAGAGACCTGTGATGTTAGTAAACTGGAGGTTACCTATTTTTCCAAAATATGTCTTCTAAGTAGAAGTACTGCTTTAAGACATTGTGAAAGAAATGGTAGCCTCCAATTTATTAATAGTATCACAAGCCCTTTAACATTACTTTACGAACACCACCTTGGAACCCATGAGGATAAATAAAACAAGCTCAGTGCCAAACACAGGACTCTAAGCTTGGTTCATATATATTGCTATGTGTTATCTCCCTAACTTGAGCACATCAGATGATTAGATAGATAATATCCCCATTGTGTTGTGGTCTTGTTTCAACACTTCCTTGAGCACATAAGTTGAGGTGAGTTTAGCACTGAGTATGTTTTATAGATTATAGACAGCTCTGAACACATGGCAATGAATGAATGAAATACAAGGAAGACTTCTAAACATATTCTGAGCTTTAAAGAAATTCATCTTTTTTCACAAGCCTTCTTTTTCTTCTTGGGCTGAAACCATTACTATACTGTACACACATTATGTCACAAAGTAAAAGCTAAAAACTTGAAGATCATTCTTTTCACAATACATTAATTTTTGCTGCAGCCATAAACAGAACAGACTTACCAGTGTAGGAAAATTAGTAATAATATTAAATCAAAGGGAAGACATACACCTTCCATTCACTGTATCTTTTAGCTACATCATCATAGCATGAGAAATAGACAACAAATACTAATAATGTCCAAATACCAGGCAACAAAGGCATACAGTACTAAATCACAAAGTAACTATAGTAAGTGGGAAAGATGGAATCAATGAATGTCAAGATTTTAGATATAAAACTAATGTACAATTACCAAAATAATGTTTTGGAACCACACCTACATTCAATATTAGGTTTTATACATAATAGGATTGTACTCTTGCTTTCTCCGAGACTGACTGAAGATCTTCTCTAACCGATTATCTAACAAATGATGCTTGCTGTGACATATCAGACACACAGAACGAGGCGTCAGAGCTATAGATAGATAGATAGATCAGTCACTCATCACGAGAGGTTGTTCAAGCTGCTCTTCTACAGTTCAATATACAGTACTCATAAATATATTCTGGTGTAATTCTAAAAAAATTTGGAGATGGAGAATAAGACCAACACAAATTCAATTAATAAGGAAGGTATTTTCCATATTTCATCTTCAAAGCAACAATCTCTTTCATCTAAGAAGCATTTTAGTTTTGTAGTTTGCATGTAGAATATGAAGTTTGTTCTTATTAGGGACTGTAATCTTAAATATAAAGTTAATGCACTACAGTATTACTAGAAATAAAATAATTGTTAACATTGCTTCCTTGGACTAACTAATATACTGTACAGTACTGTATAGGGGTGGCTCCAAAACGTTTATGGGCGAGAGTACAGTTTTTAATGCTGATAGGTTTTCCCTGCTGAGAAAAAATCTCTAGTATAGTACCATAATTAATTGACAGTACAATGAGTTGGTGCATGACCTCCCCTTGGTTTGATACTGTTCCACCAATTTAAACCAATTATAACTGCTATAACTAAAGCGCTGAGCAAAAGTAGTCCTTTATCCCTGGTTTAACACAACACTGGAAGCCCAATATGGAAACATAGTAAACACATTTTTCTACTTATGAAGTTTTCACTCAATGCTAAAACAAATAAAAAATTGTCTTTATTTATAAAGGTTACTTTTTCCAACATTGCTCGAATAAACAATTATGTCTACTTACAATGGTTCTGCCCAATGTTGAAACAATGTAAACAAATTCCTCTTTATACAGTAACAAATAGATAATTAACACTCAGACAGCAAGAAAACAACATGACGGAAGATTTGCCTGGCTGGGAAAATTAAAGTGAACTCAAGGAAGACGCACTAGGAAAAAAAATATTGTACTGTAATGTACTTCTCTTTGCAGCTTGAAAGAAACCAAATCTGGCCTAACTTGCTAGCTTTAACAAGCAACAGTAATGTGAACTTTGCAAATGTATATACATAGAGCTATATAAAGAGGAAATAACAATACAAGCACTGCAGGTTTGACATGGTAGTTAGTTAGTATTGAATTCTGATTGGTGACTTATAAATAATGCAGATACAAACTGCAGCAGAGAGAAACAGAAATTACATTATCAACATTCCAAACCTAAGCCACACACACAAACAAACACTCGCAAGCGCACTGATAAAAAGAACAAGAGCTGCGACAAGGTCCGATGGCTCATCCTGGTACCCTCATTATTATACAAAAGAACCTTCAAGACCACAACCTGCTGAATGAGACAATAGCACCAACATTTTCTCAGATCAGCTGCAGCGGGAGTTAAGAAGGGTAAAGTGTTGTCAGCTGATTGAAAGTTTTATTGATTAATCTAAATTGTGCCTAAAATAGACTACCACATCTGGGTGGATCATAAAGGCACAAGTTTGGAGAAATCAACTGCCTCCAATTCCATGACAACTGGGACAGGGTTCACGCCAAGCTTCTGACTGGTACGCACCCAATGGCAGCACCAATGGAGATAAAATAGACCAAATATTCATCATTATGATCTAGCAGAGCAAAAACATAACATTGATAACTGGCAAATACTCTTAAGATCTTTATTAAAAAATGCTTTCCCTTGACCGTAACATCTTTGCGATAACTGCCCTAAAAGCTTTCCTACCATCAAGATTTGAGGGGCAATACTCAAGAGGTGTGATAAAGTGCCCCTGGCATTTTTTAGGTCATGGTTTCATTTGTAGCCACAACTGAAGTACAGTAATTGTTTTTAATCGTATCATGTAACTTCTATGAAATAAAGTAAAGATATACTTTCTTTCATATAATTAGAAACAAATGTACACTCTATATCAAATGCACTTTGGGCCATATATTTAGCGACATATGACTTCCTCAATACCAACATAATTATGATCAAATTTGGTACACAAAACTTCAGGCACAACATGTTTCTTTAATACTGAGCAGAATGCAAGAAATTTCATAGACTAGATGATGATCTTGACCAGTAGTGGCTTTATGTATCGTCCTTGGAGTTTTGATATTGGACATTATTGTCACGACTAAAACTGTTCTCATATAAGGCCCATAGCACTAATTTTGTTTTTCCTAATTGGTAGACTGGAATCATGAGAAAAGAAAAAGAAAAAGTGGATATGAAGTCCATATCCTGATACACTGGGGGGTCAATAATTGTGCCCTGATCCAAGACAAATCATGAACCTCTGCCAATCTCGCATCACACTCCTCCTGAATGACTTCAGTTGGTTCTAGAGAGATTCACTTTGTAATTTGGATCAAGACAGAATTGGTTAAACCCCAGTAACTCTGTACAGTTAATTTTGAAACAAGTCTAAGACCATGTACTGGAGCAATACCATTCTTGACATTTTCATAAAGCTTGATATTTGTTTTAAAACATATTCTTTTCCCTGTACATATGTGATTTCAATTCCACTATAGCATTTCTCATTGCCATCTGGTCACTTCTATATCTACATCATAAATAACTAGCAGTTAGCACCAAGACATAAAATGGTCTCCAAGTAAATTTCACAAGCAGATTGCAAAAAATAAACACCATTTGAGGAAGATCCTTCATTTTAAGTTTTACTACTACTACTACTACTTCAGGTAAAAGGCTTCTTGTTTTGAAGGAGTAGTGGGACCCATATAAAGGCTCCTCCTTAGGTGATGTTTATGTTATATTTCAAAGTAATGTACTGTACTATAAAATATATTGACACTTATCTCACCTGCAGCAGTGGGGAGAAATGTTACCTTGCTAGTGGATACATGATATGAGGGACGAGGGACTTGTGGCGAGCACCTTTAAGCCCTGAAACATTTCATTATCTAGCCATGGACCTTAAAACAAAATATTTCCATAATTAAGCACTGGGTCTATGTAAGGAACTCAATAGACTATGCAAATGCAATGACTGTTGTGATGATTCCACAGACCAATCACTGACTTCACCTACCTAGCACATTACTTTCCTCTGCATACTGCCCATTGTGTGATGAAGGATGTTTGACTGAATAATAATAAATGAAGAGAGTTAAATGTTAATGCATAGGCTACTACTTTCCCCATCTGTGCCAAATTATAGACTACCTCAATGTGTGATCTGATATGAAGAATCAGTAGCCTTCAATATCTTACCCTCTTAATGAGCAAATCATCACCAAATCCAGATCAGAGTTTTCCACTAACTACTATTACATAAATTATTCTCAACGGACAATTTTTTTTTTGGATTTTGACTGACTTCCCTTTTCTCTACTTTCCCTGTACAGCTCAAAGTTAACAATCTTGCTTTTAATGTTGCATTGTCCATACAAACTTGTAAGTTCTGGTAGGAAATGGGAGAACCGAGTTGCTTCTGGATACAAGAACACACTACAGTATGTACAGTAATATTGGTAAAATATTTTTAAGTCCCCATTCACTATATAAGAAGTTGGCGTGAACCCTGGTATTCATTGAGTTAAAAGCTAAGTCATGATAGTTTTCAAGATATTATGTACTGTACTTAATTACCAGGAAATTACTTCACAACAGATGAAACTTTACAAACAGTTAACACAATCAGTTTGTCATACAAAAGGTCTACCCTGCTACACCTTTTCCCCAGCTGCTCTCCATCCCAATAAACCCAGAAGATACAGATCATGAGAACACCTAAAGTGAGTAAGAGTCACCACAACAGAGACTCCCAAGTGACATCACACTGAGATTACGACCAAGATGAGACAGCTGCCGGCTTTCGATCCTAGAGACACCACGTGCACCACATCACAAGAGTCTGGAACGCCACCTACACCACCAATGCCAACACAATCACCCCCCCATCACTCACTCATTCACTCACCCTGTGGGAAGCTTATGATGACAGGATGGATACCACTCATTGTCCATTACTGTCAGCTAAGCAAAATAAATACTGCACTTTTGGGGACAAAATGCTATCCCTGAACTGTAAACTACTACTTTCTCCAAACTGTGCAAATTTACAGTTTACCTTTACTGAGGTAGTTGCTTCTTGGCAGAGTTTGGAGAAATCAGTAGCTTTCAATTTGTTGACAACATTTTTCCTCCTTAACAGTGCTGGGGGAAAAACTTAAATAATAATAATAAAAAAACATCCCCCCCATAAAACTTCTCTTAAAAATTCCTAACATATGTCACCCTGTTTGCTCTGTAACCAAGAAGCACAGCACCAAAATACTTACATTGCACCTGTACACTTTGTCACTAGCATTAGATAATTGAAGCTATAAGCATGAGGCAACATATCTAAAAAGCAAAATGACCGGCAGTTATGTAAATGCTATGTAAATGCAGATATACACAAAACCTGCATTTAAAAATGTAAATGCTTTCAGTTCACAACTATATTACACAAAAAATAATGCTATAAACCACAAAACTTATGTTGTACAATGGTAGAAAACAATCATTAAGTACAAATAAAAAAATTCTAAGTTAGAGCCCCTATCTTTGAACACTTTCTTTTTTAAATATCTATAATTTATTACACAAACAAAGCACAACACCGGTGATCACGTACGTACTTTACATAAAACTACTCACACACACTGTCAATATTTACAAACATGTGATATGAAGCTGCTATATAAACACGTAATCAGTCAGTCAGTCACACCCACACGTTTGTTGTTGCTTGTTTTGTTATTTTTTGTCTTGGAGACTGTTCACTGTGAGACTGAGTCTTTATAACATCCGCGTGCCATACACAAAAGAAACACCGACATACTTGCTTTAACCCAGTGCTAAAATCCATTTCATCCGGTACAAAAGGAACAACACACTAACTTTCTCTACATTTTATATTTTTTTACCTCAAGCAGGATTGCTTCTTTCTAACATCCTTTTTATAATGGTATTTCATTTATAATATCAATTTTTAAAGTCCAATACGGACCAAAACGCACTGAGTTCTGCACCTTGCAATCACAGCTTTATGGCACTCGGAAGGCAGCCCATCCAACACTGAGTACAGATTTAATCATCATATTTTCTTAGGGTCATCACTGGAGATATCTCATGCCTTCCTTCCCTGTTTAAATCAGAGAAAGACATACAATGAATCCAGCTCCTTAATGTATTACCACTAGCTCACATAATGCCTTACTGCCTTCTCACTCTTCTTTCCAACCACTGGGTAACTCATATTAATATACACGCATACTCTTCCTAACACTACACTTGCCTAAACTGCACCTTGCTCATCACATGGATACGGTTGTTTGGGATACAGAATGCTTGGCATCAAGATATTTCAACATTTGCCTGCATTCAAGATAAACCAGGAGCTGCATTATGCTTGTATCAGCATTCACCAGGTATCAGATGCCATCTAGACAAATATCACCATATTAATACTAATATTATTGCTCTTTCCTTTCTCAACAAAATTAACCATAAAGACTTTTTTAAAAACTTATGTCTAACGGCTTTTCTCTATTAACACCACTTTCTATGAGGGGAGCAACTAACCTCTCAACTATTCATTCTTAACATCATCACTTTCTGCCCCACCATCTACTGTACAGTAGAAGGGAAATTCACCGTCACAACAACATCTGTAGAGTATTTCAGTGTCCTTGCACAAAATACATCCCTTCCTGAGGGTTAAAATGAGCCACACATATCATTTCTGTTTATCTACACCTAAAACAAGATGGACTGTTCAAGGGGTGGGTGGGGACTCTGAAGGGCCTTCGCCACAAAGCCACCACTAACTAGATGCTGACCCACCACTGCTTTTCTTACGCTCTTCCGTGGGTGAGGTGCTAGTGGAGTTTGCACTGATGTTCTTCATGGCATTGAGCTCCATCAGCTTACACCAGTTCCTGTATTCTGTGGCCTCATCAGAAAGTTTTTCAGCTTCCTCATCCATGGAGTCAGCTGCTGAGGCCGCAACTGCAGCCGCTGCTGCTGCTGTTGTAGCTGCTGGGGCTGTGCCGGTGGTGGTCGTGATCTGGTCAGCAGCAACAGAGGCTGCAGCTTCCATCATCGCTTTCAATTCCTCGTCGCGGTTCTTTGTGGCTTTGTACTTGTAGTGTTGAGTGTGCACCTGCAGTTTAACAAAGATTAGAAGGCGCAGCATAGGATGCCAGGCAGCCAAAACAGGGTGGCCAGAGCTGGGCTAAGCTCCTCTCAGACACTTCCCTTGTTGGGGCAGGGTAGGGCATGACAACGCCTCAGCCGGCACTTTTGGTAGCCTTCTTTTGGGAAATGATTTTTTCCTGGTAAAGATTAAGTTATGAGGTGTCAGAAAAATATTAAATAATCCTCTTAGTTATAAAACAATGATGTTTGACAACTTATAATAAGACAAGAAAGACGTCAGCAGGAGAGAGATGTAAGTGGTTTGTGGAAAGGTATATCTGTATTAAAGAAAAATTAGGAATAAGAAAAGATGCAGGACATAATTAGAGTACTGTACTACTGAAGAAAGATAATTTGATTATTTGTTACCTTTTAAAAGCAGTATTCATTATGAAGTAGTCATCTATAAAAGATATCTGTAATATACTGTACACAGATAATCAACTCTGCTAGTAGCAACATTACATCAATACATATACAGTACTCACATTAAGTTAGTGTATAATAAAATGCAGAAGTACTGTATATGTAAATACATTGTAAAGATTATTATAAAATCAGAGTATCTTTTTTCTTGGAGATTATTTGCTGGCAGGTGATTAAAACAATGTATGCAACACAGAACATAATTTTTGCTGCTGAAGCTAGCCAATCTACGATATAAGCAAAGAATATAGTGTATACAGTACATTGTTAAACATTGATAAACATAGAATATATTTTTCAAACATTAACTGTGTTCCTATGATAAGCCCTTTCTTATCTGACTGGTAAATTATGAATATCTATCAACCAATCTGCTAGAAGAGAGACAAGACTTACTAGACTACATTTATTGACTAGTTAATGCAAAACACATATTCTATAAATCTAAAAGCAAGATGAAGAGCAAGGCTTATTATGGGGCAAAGCAAGGTGATTGGTGAATTGCAAATAATTATCAAGTTAAACATATAATTAGAGAAGAGGACACCTACAGGCCAAGGTAGAATGGAATGATTCGAATAAAACCTTTCAGTTAATCTGACTGACCCTTTAGAATACTGATGAAGGGTTCAAGCCTTGGTTTCCAAGTTTAATTTCTATTTTTCCCAACAACTTATTCATGAAGCTAACAAACACAGTGACAGCATATTGAAATACTATTTCAGATACAGGAAAATTCATCTTTTTTTTTAAATTAATCTATTCATTAAGCTAAATTAAGAAAGACTTTCTAATTTCCTTTTGAACTTTGATACTGAAGTGTAGTGGACCCCACTACCCCAGGGTCCCAGGAACATGTAGTACAAAAAGTCCCTTTTTTGAGGATTGCCAACCCAAAGAAATAATAATATTAATAATAAATAGAAAAAGGGAAAGATTTTATTAGCCCTCCACCACTAACACAACAAATATAAAGTTCCAAACAAGCAAGTATCATTTGCTATAGAAAGTCCACATTAGATTTTTTCAACACTAAATTACAATACCCTTCTTTTGATAGGATGATTAGAAATCTTAAAGTCGGCCAATTAACAAAACCCATACACAAGGACTATGGAATCTACTGTATGTCATTAGTATACAGATATATTCTAAGGTATTGTTGGTAGTTACTAACAGCTATGAATTATTCACAGCACGAAAAGTAAAGAGATTAAATTTCTTTACTAATTTAGCACTACCACATTGACAATTAAAATAAAAAAATTATTATGTACTGTTAATACTCAGCTATTCACTCAATTAAACAGAAAACTTCTTAATGCTATTGTTTTAAAATGTTGTACTGATAGTAACCAATGCTTTATATACAGAATAGTAAATTAGATTATACCGTAAACCATTAACCAACTTACCAGTATACAGAACTGAAAAGTTGAAGTTACTGACAACACAGAAATTTTTGAAATACAGTACAAGGAGGCCAAAAGACTTAGAAAACTGTGGTGAATGTGCAAAATAAATGAAATATTTAAAACATCTTATCCACCCAAAATATACAGTACTACCATTAGAAAGCAAAGACAATTACTTACCCAACATTAAACATAAACTAGGGAAGCTAAGCAAGAAAGAAAAATTTATTGTTCTCGCTTCAGAAAGTGGCTTATGGAAGATGATTTACAGTACTGTATCTTAATTTTCTTTAGCTGATACAGAATGTCCACAGCTGATAATGTCAAAGTTGACAGTCATTTGTATAAAGCCTATCCAGGTGCTAAAGTTACACCTCAGCTAATCAGATACAACCTACTGATATTGGTTGCAGATATTAATTGTCAGCTAAAGAAACTCTTACCATAAAAAGCACGAGTTGGTACTGATTGATAGGGATAGTATAGCAAGAGAAACCTGGGTGAAAGAGCAGACTCAAGACACTTTAAAAGAGTACAAAAGACCAGAAGAGGAGTGATTGATGAAGTAAGTGTACAAATTAAGGCACAACAATCTTCCTTGATTTGAGTTGAAACATAAATTGATTCATTAAATGCATGTTGGTCCTATTTCAATAACAGTCAAGGAAAATAGGTGTGTCTTTAATTCTACACATCAAAAGTAAGGGAAGAAAGGGTGAGAAGCAATTTGAAGAAAAAGAAGGAACAAGTAAAAATGATATTTAAAATTGTTAAGGACTGAGCATATTAAAAAGATTGTAAAAGTCATGCAAGGGGCTTAGTTAAGTGGAATGCTGCAGTATATGGGGCCTTATGAACAAAAAAAAAGTATGGGCTGGGCAATGATGTTCATACCATGTGAATAGGCTTTGTTCTGTTTGTTCCCTTACCTTGACCTTTCATTCTGCAACATGTATTCCTGAGTCAGACATCACACATTCATACTTTCTAAATATGCCATATGCAAAGATATACATACACTATACAGTACTTCCCTTTTCCAAATAATCCTTATTAGAAAATCAGGGGCTTCATAATCTCATTCTAGCTAGCTACAGCATCTATCTCTCTCTGCAGACCTGTTCTTCTCTCTCCTTTCATCCACTTTCTTACATTTTTCTTGTATCTTTCTCTACCTTTCCCCTTTTACATACCTACTGCTGAACTAAGCACTAAAGTTAAAATAGTTACCTCAGCATGAATGAAAATGAAAAGGAGGGAGGGAGGAATGGGACATGGAAGCATGATGCACATATAAAGGGAATTGAGCTTTATATAAATATAACTGTGATATGGCCATTGAATTGGTAAATACTGATTTCTCCAATTAACTTAACGCAGTTCGATACCAAAACTGAGGGAGTTTACTCTTTGGTTTAGTTTGACAGTAATCAGTTGCCTCCAATTCAAGGATAACACACGGAAATATATTGCTTATGTTCACATTTACTATAACCTGATTTCAGTTATCTAACACTGCTTGAATATACATAATAATAAATGGCAACCATTCAAATATTTGAATTCTAAGTGAAGAGCCTGATAATACTGTAAAAATATAATCTTTCACACAAACATATTTCCATTTTCAAAGTCTATGAAAACACTAACATTTTGCAGCACACACACACACATGAACTTGCTTTTGTAGGTTACTGGGTTCAAAATTATGTGAACTGGATCAAAACAACAACACACACATGCATGCATGTGGCCTTTCAGTCCACAAGAGAACTCTGCACTAAAGGAGTTAGAGCAATGAAACTGAAGTAACTCCACATTCTAGACGACAGTAAACCCTCGCTAAGTCAGATATCGGATAACTCTGACGCTGTCAATATCTTGGACACTTATAATCAACTCGATTATATATCCGGCTTATGCAGAGATTTTCAGGGTACATCGTCACAAAGGCCTACAGCCTTAAAAGTGATGCAAGTTGATTTTGTACACAACTCGAACTACCATATCTATACCATACATTTATATTCTATGTCGACTGACCATATAATTTATATAGTTATGCTTTTACTATAACAAGTACTGTATGTATAAAAAACTCAAATATTTTGAAATCATTAACTTTACTGCCTGAAAACTTGTGATGCACTGATATATAATTGGTGGTGTCACTGCCAAGCAAACTAAGGAGCCAAGTATGCATCAGTCATGACGGTGTTACCACTGTGACTCCATGCAGTGTTACATTATCCATTAACAAACTTGATGTTTGCTCTATTAGTATAATTTACAGCTTAGGAGATAAAATGCACTATGCACTCTGTCTATAATTATGCTGGTTATAGTTGTTTGGATCAATCCTAATGCATGGACAATTTTTGCCACCTTTTCTCCTTTCTCTTAATAATATCGATTTGTTCACGTATTGTGATGATCTGTCTTTTCTTTGCATCGTGACTAATATCACTTGAAAGCATTATCTTTAGCACCATTAAAAGGAGATTACTGTATGAGAAGTAAGCATAAAAACATAACAAAATTCGCGGGAATAATGTGTCCGTGTGGCAACAAGTACGCCGTGACTGAAAAACTGACCAATACCAGCTCTGATTCCCACTCCCTCACCTACCATCACACCACACCACAATATCTTATTTCATGTTAATATACATTAGATATATTTCTGCAGTATTACATCCTTTTTTTGTGTGAAAATGTCATGTTTTTGTGTGTGCGCAGGTGTGTATGGGAACCAGAGATACGAGTGAAAGCACATGTAGTTTTGAGAGTGGGTGTGTATGTGGTCAGTCTTACACATCAAAATTAAGCCCTCAGATATCTCGGATCTTCGGATAACTCGACAAGGGTCTCCCACCAATTGATCCGAGTTAGCAAGGGTTTATTGTATTATCACAATACGAAAAACATTCTCTTATAATCAGACAATCTAACACAGATAGACAGACTATGGGATAAATATAACATACTTTAACTTCAATGACAAGAGCAATAATGCTAAACTTTTTCCCAATAGTCTGCTTTTCTCTAGGTGATGGTACATATCCCCAGCCAATATCATAAAGACTATCTATGATTGGTTCAAGTTTGCCTCCCATGTGTTAGGAATCATACATCAGCCAATTGTATGGGAGGTAGATAACTCAATATCAGCTGTTGACAAAGACCATCAGCCAAAAAGCTATAGATCCAAAATTCAATATTAAGGTTATATTACTTGTGTTAAGGTAGTAAATATGACATAGGGATCAGAATACTTCTGTTAAGCCAGTAAAATGACAAAGATGAAAATATTTTTATGAAGGCAATTTATGATGATGTAAAGAATGGGTTATTTTGATTGAGGCTGATGATATTACTCAAGCAAAGAGTGGCCTCAAGCAGTAAAAGGGAGTTCAACATCACCCAGATTTTACTCAAATACATTTAATTAAGGGGGATAAGCTATTGTCAACAATTTGAAAACTAGACCGATTCCTCTCAACTATAAGACACAGAGGACCTCCTTTAAAGATGCTCTGTTTATTTTGTGACACAGTTTGAGAGAATCAGGAATAGCCTCAAAGTGAGTGACACCTCAGGCCCCTAAACCCTCCATACAAGACTAACTCACATGTGCATTAGACCAAGTTCTGTGCATTAGTATTTCAGGTCCCTGGTGTTTCATACTTGGTTAAAATGTTTCAATATGTATAGTTTTGGGTTGTATCAGATTGTGTGAGAGCTTTTGCTTAATTGAATCCCATGTGACTGGGGATTATGTATGCATGAGAAAATAGATATGATGCACATGTGAGTAACCTGTGCATGAGAGGGTTATGAGGACAAATGTACTGGAGGAAGAGGATGAGTTAACTTACTTGGGATTGGCAGTCAAGGCCATCCTGGAGCACAATAACAAAGAAAAGCAAAGAATAGTAACTGGATTGAGTGCATTTTGAAAGCAAAGTAACAATATCAAGTGATCTATCCCAGCCCTTTACTAATACTTTTCATATATTATGACCAGATACTGTGCATATTTTTATCCTACTGCAAAGCAAAGAATGGTAACTGGGTGGCGAGTGTTTTGAATGTACTGTAATATAAAGTGAACTATCTTGCCTTTTTCTAATATGAGAAACATTGTGCATAAACAGCATATTTCATCAGTTTTTATACATGGACATGAACCAGACACTTATTTATTGCCTACTGGTAATGGGACTCGACTAGGATATGCTCAAAGGGAACTGCAAAGAATGTCCCAACAACACAAAAAAGAGAACAATGTTTTGCTGGATCAGTATAATGATAAAATAAGGAGACTAGTCAATATTAAAAAATGGGTATAGGCAGAACATATTCCCTATACAGCAGAAAGACCACAAAAGTTTGCTTCAGCATGGCTACTAAAAATGGAGTGAGAGGATATGGAAAGCCAGGATATTGCACTACAGTGGACAGAAAGAGCTAAAAGCAAATAGGATAATGTGAAATAGAATGATGAGTAACCTTCATTGCAATGCTGGTACATAAACATATCCAAGCTGGATGAAGTAGAGATAATATAGCTATCTTATATGCAAGACCCCTTTGAAAAAAGGAAATGGGGTATTGAAACTAATGATGATAATTATTGTTATTATGCATTTTGTTATAAGATTTATGCTATTCTTGTTATGAATAAATTATTTACCTAAATTTTCAAGTAAGTCACTGAATGAAAAGTCCTTATAATTAAGCTGGGCTTGTAATTAAGGTTTATTACAAGTGAGAAATATAATGGTTAATATTTAGAGTGAACCTTTCATAGCTTTTAAGAGCAGCTGATATTTCTGTGAATGATTAATATTTTGAACTTTGTGAATCATTTCAAGAAGTTTAACATCCATACAAATGTATTTTTTCCCTATGTCGATTGAAGAATTAAAACCATTACTTAGGTGAGTGCAATAATTACCAAAATAAATTTTTTGTCCCTTTGTAATTTGAGTTTTGTTGGGTCATTCATACATAACCAGCAAATAACTAAGGCATATACAGTTGACAATTTATCAGTTTCTGTTATCCACAACCTGTATATCAACTGCACTATGGTCTTGGTAATTCATTGGGTCTCACACTTCTTTAATTAGAACAAATTTTCTTTACATAAGTATTCAATGACAATAATATAAATACTGTCTGGAATAAAGTCCTCATTATTACTATTATTCACAAGTTAGAAAGTACAGTGCCATCACAATTATGCTGCAACAACTACCAACTTGTATTTTACATCTGAACTGAATTTCCAAGTGAGACACAGTAGCCACAGTAGGTGTAAATGAGGGAAGCTAAATTAGAACAAGATGGAAGATACTAGGAATGCACAGTACAGTTGTGGTCAAATATAATCATCCATATAGGGGTCAGGTAAATGTTTAACAGCTTCCCTCTGTTACTTAGCTGATAAACTTTCCAATAAATAAGTTAAGTACAGTACTATCTTTTAATTTACTACAAGCAGCTACGCACTACTTAAAACAATAACATATGTGAACGTGAAAACATTAGACAGCAAATTGTTGAGATACCCATATGTGAATGATGATTATTGACCACAACTGTAGTTAATATGGCAAATGAAAATAGAAAGGAAAAACTAAAAGTTTCACATGAGGTTTATGAGAAGCAACAGCTTAACCCCCTTGTGCATGACTCGGTGCTTCAACTGAACTATTGTACTGTACTCAAATAGTGTACCCATCAAACTGAGCACCTCAATATCTGAATTCTAAGAATCTCTTAAATTATGGATGCATGAGAGGGTTAATATGGCACATACAGGATTCAACCACCAGTCAACTATGAACCAAGTTAATCACCAATCGATTAAAACTCAAATGGTTAATATAGCATATGAATATAAGGAATAAAATAGGAATAATGAAGCCATAAAGAAGTATCCTGAAAAACTCTTGAGTTACGACGCCATAACATACAGTAAGTAAGGCTTGGACAGGGCTTACTATTTTTACACAACATAATGCATGACAGGACGGGGATACAGTAGCAAGGAGGAATGGGGATTCTAACCCCCCACCCCCCTGCTCTAAAACAGCTACTCTCCAAAAGAAGCTAACTATACTGTATAACTCTCACCTATGATACACTGAATTTGAAGGGTGAGTTTTGGTAAGTTTTTATGTATTATTGTACATTGGCCCTTTTGTAATCAGACAATTTTAATTTTGAACTTGACTGACAAAACATTAATACCATAAGCTATTGTTAGGTATTAGATATATGTAAAAACCAAGGTCAAAATATAGTTAAGCTAATTTACTTTCCCTGAAAGTACTGTACCAAACACTCATTTGCATAAAGAAAATATTTATGGTTTGAAAAAAAAAAAAAAAAAAAAAAAAAAAAAACACTTCCTGATACCAATGATATATAGTAATACAATTTGGAAGCACAACCATATCGATATCATCTGTTTTAAATTTAGTTAACCTTTTTGCATACAGATGACTCACATGTGTGTCATATCAAAGGTCCTGTCTCTGTCTTCTTTTGTTACATGTTCACTTTCAGTGTACAGTATGATAATGTAGGAGGTTTAGTCACATCAGCTAGTGTGTGTGCACTCGAAAACTATAGAAATATTTTTGTAATGATGATTATTTGTTTAAAATGTTAAGATGACAAACATGAGTCACCTGTGCACAAGATGGTTAAATAATTTATCTATTAAGTTCTTTTGCCTACCATTTACCAGCACAGTAATTCATAATAATTCACCAGTATTGTTAAATTCTTTATGAGGAATGCATAATCTACCAGTAAAGTTTATATTGTAATTTTTAACAAGAATCAACTTCACTGGCCGTAACTATACTATTGTACTGTACTCCTTATAATTATGTATTGCATGTGAATGTGTTTATCAGCATTTTGGGCAGTATGAAAAATGTGTCAGTGTATATCAGTTGTTTCATACCATAGCTGTTACATTTGTTATGTTGGGAGCAAATCTATTCTGACAATACATTCTGCAACATTATGAAATATATTGGCAATACATTCTTTTGCATAGAGTATAGAATTATATAAAAATAAGGTGCAATTCTTTTCAGTGTAATGTCATTCTATGGAAGATTTTGTAAAACAAAATATTTTAAGCTTACCAACATGTGACCAAATACACAGTTACTGTGATATTAAACTATGATTACACCTTGACACTATTCCTGAAATGGGCCAAGGTTTCATAATTATAAATTTACCATTCTTTCATATAATATACATTTCCAATGCTTGAGAGTACCTTTTGTTTCACTGAGTTGACGGTGTGGGATTGTAACAATCAATACCATCAATTAACATCCTCATATCTAACAAAATTCTTATAAATATCTGAGATATACACCATGAGCCACAAAAAGAATAATGGTTATTGGCATCAGTGTATATGGCCCAATATTTGGTGTCCCCAGCCACACCTTCGCCAAGGGAAATACGAAAAGAAATTTAGAAAGTAATTAATAGCACAGTAATTCAAGCCAGCAAACTAATATATATATATATATATATATATATATATATATATATATATATATATATATATATATATATATATATATATATATATATATATATATATATATATATATATTATCTTTATTAAAAATCTCTGACCACATCATGCAACATACCATATAATAAATATTAATGTAATGCGCAAGAAAAAAAAATTACACATTAAAAACTCCAGACCAAAAAACTTCTATCACCTTGAGAAAAATATCAATGAAATAAAAAATAGCTATGCAACTTGCTTAACAGGAAGTAATTTAAACAGAGAAAATACTGAATAAAATACAAAAAAAGAGGATAGCCAAAACTCAAGGTGTAGGTGAATAACTAGTATAATTACAAGAAGCCATCAGTATAGGCTCAGCCCCTTGTCTCATACATGTTAATCTAAATTTCTCAATTGTTATTCACAACACAATGTAACCAGCCCTGCAAGAAGAGAGCAAAGCATCTACTAACAGTTGTGACCTAGAGGTTAAGGGGAGTACCTAACATAATGGTGAATACAGTAACTGGCACCATAAAAGGACATGTCCAACAAAGTAAGGAAGCTGATGAACTACTGACAAGGTGAGGCCAAGTATCGAAGAGAGTGAAACAGTTATTATTAATGAGGAGATGAAGTGACCATTAAGGAAGGAAAATATGAGTAACTAAGAAAATGAAGGTGAGCAATACATAAAGGGAAGGTGAAGAACTACAAACAGATAAAAAAAGTGAGTAAGTCTTAACTCACCTTAACATGCTGCCTGAGGAGTGTGGATGTAGGGAACACCTTGTTGCACTTGAGGCAGGGGACACGGCCCTTCATGTGAGTATAGCGAAGGTGTTCCTTTAATGATCCCCGGATCTTGAAGCGTGACCCGCAGATGGTGCATTCCCATGGCATGAAGTCCTTATGAGTGTCAGCATGAACCAGGAAATCTGCCTTGCGGGCAATGGTGGTGCCACATGTTGAACAGTGGTGATGCCCGTCCACTTGGTACTCCTCCAGAAGCTCTTGAACCTGTAAGCGTTTCATCACAGTCAATAACCAGCCAGATTCTGTGTTCATGTGTTGCCCAAAAATAAATAACAAGGTATCATACATAAGTGTGTGTGTATAGACAGGTACTCAATTTACATGAGTACCACATACCTGATAAATAACATTGTGTAAATTATTTGTTTGATTTTATAATTAAGGAGATAGAAAAAATGGTATAATATAAGGGTAAAGTGCTGGAAACTATACATGGTACAGTAATGTGAAAAAAAAATCAAAATAAAAAATATTTGTATATTAGACCCTATAATAATATGCAGGAAAAAAAAAATCAAATTGAAAAACAATCAACCATTTTTATAACGCCAAATAAGTACTCGAATCCACCACTTCCTTATATAAGCTACTCAGTTTCTCATTAAGGAACATTAAATGTTTAACAGGCTTCTGTTATTTATTAACACACAAGCTAAGTGATATACTGGTTCTGTTAAATGTTTAAAATATACAGTAAGTGTAATATGAGATCCTACTGTACCGTACTCACATTTCAGGACATGCCATTTAAAATTCCTTATCTTCTTCATCCCTGTTATATCATACACCCTGTGGTTTGTGGTTGTTACAAAGACAATGCAAGTCATAGTGTATGCAGTTTTTCTTACATTGATAGACACTCTTCCTGAATGAATTAAAACATTTGCAAATCATTATTTGTAAGACCACTGCTACTCACATATATTTAATTAACAACTGTTCAGGCAAATAGGCCATGAATTCTTTGTATCAAAAGTTAATCTAATTTGAGCTAAATCAGACTGAATTATCTGTAGCAATATACAAAATGCAAGATGCCTAAAGGTTGAGGACAAAATCTCTACCAGTTGAGGTACCTGTGACCTTTTCCCATTACTTCATGCTCTCTATCAGCTACACACAATACAGTTTATTAAAATCACATCAATTTATGTTTCAAGAGTGTTCTACAATGCATTATGTCAATACCACAACATTTGTACATAATGGAGCTTGATGCCCCTATGGTCCACAGTCAGTCCCTTACAGCTATTCAACTGCCATTCATTTTTTTTTTACTGCTTTTCCTCTTTTCTCTCTATCTCTCTCTTTTCTTCGTGTTGCAATGTCAATATTCTACCTCCAACATTATGACGGTCTGGTACTGTAGCCTGTAGCCTAATAGTTTTTTATTCATTGATTCAGTAAGTAGCATCCAATAATAGTCCTCCTCTAGACTTATGATCACTTAATGCATTACAGTATCTGTCAAATGTCAAGTCTCGACACTTTGATAGAGTGACCACAAACGAAGTACTGTACCTGTATCATATATAATCATAAGATACGGTATATTTAAGGCATATAACGTGGTAGGAAAAATGATATGATATCTCAGTATTAGTGAAAAGGTATGTGCATGGAGGACAGGGAGAGAAGGAATACCAAGTGCAGGAAAATATGAACTTAAGAGTGTAACCTCTATGATACTAATGTGAACTGCATGCATAACAAAGAAACTTTGAAATATTTTTTTAAATTTGGCTACTTCATACAGATTGTGCAAAATTTATTATCAGAAAACTGTAAGAAACTTGTGTACAGTATTGCAGCAAGAGATTCAGTAACATTACATCATTCAATAACAATACAGTATACCGGTATCTATTTTAGCAACAGTGTTATCCTCAAGATAAGTACTGTATTTCATAACTTATATTTCACTTTTGTTTAGCTTTACCAACAGAAAGCTTCAGAGTTCCAATGAATGTGAAAATTTAACTTTCACTGATATTATTTAATTCAATAGCCAATCTGGCTTGCCAGACAGGCTTAGTCAGCTATATCTTCCAAGCTGTCTGGAGAAATTTTAGCCCCTGCCATAAAACTAATGTTTTTGTAACCAAAAGTTTCCCAGGACTCTGACCATTTAAGTATCAATTTCAATGGGGTCCAAGGAGCAGTGTGGAATTGAATAATTAATAAGCAAATGCATCACCACCTTTAAAAACAATTTGATTTAATTAACATAGGACTGCTTACATTCAACAAGTCATGTTTTACCTAATATAAAATAATTTAATGTCCTGAGAAAACCACCAGTATTCTAAGTTACAGAAATATAAACACCATTTGAGGTGCCACTGGAAACATTTTACTTCTTTGTCAGTATAGTCGCATCTTCAAATGGTGCTTACAGAATTTCATGCAATGAGTTTAGCCTATGCAATCTAGTTTATGGGATGAGGCCTCATTCTTACCTTTGGTCCATAGTGAGCATGATTCTGGATATCCTTAACAATGACATAGCACTCAAGCATGTAAAGACAGTTCCACTTGCATTGCTCCTCAGTGTGTAATGACACCTCCTTTTGGTTCTTGAACCCATGGGCACAATCTGAGCACCAGTATCTCATAGACTTGATGTAGTGACTCCATTTGAAGTCCTTTGCTCGTAATTTCCGTTTTGGTATGTCAGGGTCGGGCTCGTCTTTTATAATGACTGAGTTTTCATTGTGAAACACTTTACTTGTATGTGACTTTCTGACTCTCTTGCCCCCTCCTGCAGCCTGACTGCCAGACCCAAGACCCATTCGATCTCCGTTTTCAAGGTCTCCAGCCGCATCACTGGCAGAGGTTCCCAGCTGCTCGGCTTTTATGGTCGCAATACACTGCTCAACATTATCTGGTTCTTCCATCTGTGTGTCTGCCAGGATGATGGAGGATTTCACCAGCATATTGCCAAGTGGCCCAGCCTCCTCACTGGATTTCTCAATACGACTGGCCTGGATCTCTTCCTCCAACTCACTTTGCCGCAGTTGCTCCTGAAGACTGCGGTGGCGGCGCTCCTGTCTTTCTCGCACCAGCCGTGCCTGTTTTACCCGCTTGGGTCCAATAAATACACCCTCACAGCTCTGGCTTCGCCTACGGCGCTTGGCCGGTCTTAGCTGAGCAAATGTTGGAGTACCATCTTCACTGTTAACCTCACTGTCTGAAGAATCTCCTGGTTGCATGGGGGTATTACTCTTGACAGCCAGTGGATGGCTGGGCAAGACACCATACCCATTCATTGATCCATTTTCATGCACTGTGATTGTGCACTTATAATCATCTAAATCATCAATCTGACTGTACTGCTTAGCTGCTAGTGTCTTACTCTTAGGTCCAATCTTATACACAGGTTTCTTTTGAAGGGGGGTGTTGTTATTAGTACTGCTGCTCACAGGGTGGGACACAGGTTGGGAAACAGGTTGGGAAACAGGTTGGGAAACAGGTTGGGATACAGGTTGGGATACAGGTTGGGACACAGGTTGGGACGCAGGGCGGGACTCAGGCTGGGTTGTAGGGACAGTCTGACTATTATTAGCCCTCTTTTTCTTAGAAGTAGAAGATGCTTTTTCCTTTTTCCCTTTATCTTTGTCAGGTTCCAATTCTTTCACTTTTCCTGTACCAGAACCTTGGTCTTTTTTCTTGTCTCCCTTCTTTTTCTTCTTCTTCGGTTCATATTCTTTGGGCTGCATGGATACCTTATTTTCTTGCTGTTTTTCCTCCTGCTTAATGTGTTCTTGAGGCAGTTCTTTCTTAATGTGTTCTTCTTTCAGTTTGTCTTCCAGTGGATGAGTGTTAGGCTCACAAGATGATTCAGAATGCTGTGGCTGATGAGATGATGGATGCAACTGGCAATTCTGAGATGGGTGGTATTGAGCCCCTGGTGTATTTTGTGGATGTGAAAGCTGCACAGGGGGTGCAGGTGTTGGTGGCTGTGAAGGATGAGACATCTGGGACTGCATCTGTTGTAGCTGGTTCTGTGACTGAAGCATTTGCTGTGATGTTGCCTGCTGTGTTGGGTGACCTGGTGGTGGTGGAGCTTGAGGTTGCTGAGACTGCTTCTGTGGATGCTGCATCTGAGATGGAACCTGGGATTTTTGCTGTTGTGAAGGTGGCGTTGAATACGAGTATGGGTTATATGACTGAGGGAAACCAGATGCTTGGTGTACCTGGTTCCCCCACAAACTCCAGCCAGATTTTGAGTCCATTCTTGCCCCTCCTGATGGATACCAAAGGTTCTGGGGGTACTGTTGACCTGGGCCCCCCCTGCCCACTAATTCTGGGGGGTATCCACCTGTTGGGGAGCTGCCATAAGGGGGAGTATAATTGTTTTGCATTGGATGATAGTTTGCAGATTTGTGAGAGCCACTGGCTGAGCTTTGCATGCTGCTACCTTGGGAATATCCATAAGGATATTGAGGCCCAGGACCAGAGTACCCTGGACCTGACCATCCAGGATATGGCTGCTGCTGAGGCTGGCGAGGAGGTTGTGGTGGGGGTTGTGGTGGGGCCTGGGAGTGGTGCTGTGACTGTGAAGGTGGTGGTGGCTGCTGCTGTGGAGGTTGTTGGTGTGCTTGTGGTGGGGGCTGTGGAGGTTGCTGGTGTGCTTGTGGTGGGGGCTGTGGATGTGGAGTGGTTGCCTGCTGTGGTGGTGGTGGTGGTTGCTGGTGAGCTTGTGATGGAAGTTGTTGTTGTTGGTGTTGTGGTGGCTGAGACTGCTGGTGGGGCTGTTGCTGTTGTTGTGATGGCGGTGGATGTTGCTGCTGTGGTGGTGGTGGCTGTTGCTGCTGTGATGGTGGTGGCTGCTGTTGCTGTTGTGGTGGTGTTGGTTGTTGTCGTTGCTGTTGGTGTGACTGTGATGGCTGAGGCGTTGTTGACTGGTGTAGTTGTGGCTGCTGCTGGGGTGACTGCAACTGCTGATGTGCTGTTGGTGGTTGTGAGTGATGTGCCTGTGATGGTGGTTGATGGGGAGGCTGGTGCTGCTGCTGCATGTGCTGTGGCAAGTGCTGCCCATGTTGTGAAGTCTGATCACTCTGCTGGTATTCTCTTTGCTGTGATAGATGCTGTGATGCAACTTGTCCATAATGCTGTGGCTGCACTGGACTGTACGTTTGTTTTCTGTGGGAATGGCTCTGCTCCTTTGATAAAGATGAGGTACCTGTAGAGGTACCTGTATCAGTATGCAGTGGCCCCGAATCTTGTTTTGTGGAGTGTTGCTGTGGACTGAGCTGTGCTTGATGCTTAGTACTGAGCTCACCATCCTTAGCATGAGGAGGAGGTGGTGGTGGTGAGCTCATATGGTGTGAGGCCTCAGTAGTGTCCTCAGATGGAGTCCTGGTGGGCTGGGGAGGGCCTGGGGTGTCATGCTTCTCAATCCCAGTGTCCACTTTGTCACTGGAGAGACTGTCTTGGGTGCCTTGCTGCTGCTGCAGCATTGCCCCAGCTGTATGGTGGGGTGGAGTTGAATGGGAGTGTGGAGAAGTAGAAGCAGAATGAGAGGGAGGAGCAGAATGGGAAGGTGGAGGAATTGAGTGGGAAGGAGATGTGGAGTGTGAGGGAGGAGCAGAGTGGGCGGGAGGTGTGGAATGACTAACAGGGTGAGGAACATGAGTTGTGTGTGAGGGAGGAGTTGTGTGTGAGGGAGGAGTTGTGTGTGAGGGAGGAGTTGTGTGTGAGGGAGGAGTTGTGTGTGAGGGAGGAGTTGTGTGTGAGGGAGGAGTTGTATGGGAGGGAGGAGTTGTATGGGAGGGAGGAGTTGTGTGGGAGGGAGGAGGGGCAGAGTGCAGAGGAGACATATGTGAGGGTGGAGCAGAATGAGCAGGGGTCAAGTGAATAGGTGGAACAGTATGTGCAGGAGGCGCAGAATGAGCAGGAGGTGCAGTGTGAGCAGCAGGAGGGGTAGTGTGGGCTGCAGGAGGAGTAGTGTGGGCAGCAGGAGGGGTAGAATGAGCAGCAGGAGGGGCAGAGTGAGCAGCAGGAGGGGCAATATGAGCAGGGGAGGGTGAAACATGTTGTGATAAGTCCTCGGGCATATCCTTCATGCTGTCCATCACAGGTGAGGCTTCAACATCAGCGGAAGGTTTTCGGCTCATACCATGAGACAACTGTGAAGTCTTTTGGTTCTCAGAATGCTGTTGTTGCTGTTGTTGTTGTTGTTGTTGTTGCTGCTGTTGTTGATGCTGCTGCTGCTGTTGTTGTTGAAGTTCCTCAAGCTGTCTGGCCGAGCAGCCCCGAGTCCCTGAGGACTGCTGTTGCTGTTGTTGTTGTTGTTGCTGCTGCTGTTGTTGCTGATGTTGTTGTTGCTGCTGATGTTGTTGTTGCTGTTGTTGTTGTTGCTGTTGTTGCTGCTGCTGCTGTTGTTGCTGCTGCTGTTGTTGTTGCTGCTGTTGTTGTTGCTGCTGCTGTTGTTGTTGCTGTAGCTGTTGTTGCTGTAGCTGTTGTTGGAGCTGTTGTTTTTGCTGCTGCTGCTGTTGAAGTTGCTGTTTCTGTTGTTGGTGAATTAGCTGTTGAAGATGTTGTTGGTGTTGTTTATGCAACTGTTGATGATGTTCATTTAACAATAATTGTTCTTTATGTAAAGCTTCTCTTTCTTTCAAAGTGTAATCATCACCACTGGATGACCGAGAACTCACTTGTTGGCACAATCTATCTTGTGCTTGTTCAGAAAAATTATTATGTGGCTCATAAGTCTCTGTAGTCTGTGTTCTTGTGGATGCAGCAACAGCGGCAGCAACAGCAGCAGCTGCTGCTGATTGCTGATGTTGCCTCCTGGTGGGACTGTGGCTGCTGAAACTATTTGGTGGTTCAACGGACAGGCCACTTCCACTCCTGTCACCAGCCCTCTCACTTGTCTCACCAATAATGCTGGACACAGAGTAAGAGTTGCTTTTCCTGGGCTTGATATAGCTGGATGCCATCCCAACCTCTGTTCTGGAGTCCATACTGGTGGGAAGGGAGTCAGTCACTGAGCACACTGGATATGGGAGCCTGTTCTGGGATTGGGAAACCTGCGGCTCTCCCCGCATGGAGTACGCCAGGGACAGGCTACTGGCTGGAGTACGGGAAGAGTGGTGCTCCCCATGGCTGCTCTCCATCAATGAGTGTGAGGTTGGTGGAGTATGGGAAGCAGAATGTTGCTGGCTAGAAGGATGAGAGGAGTGGAGAGAGCTGGATGAATGTGGGGAGGAGTGGTGAGTGCTGGAGGAGTGTTGGGAGGAGAGACGAGAGGGTGTGTGGTGCTGGGTGGACGGGTGCTGTGTTCCTGGGGTCACAGCAGGGGCTGGGGTGTAGGCAGGGGTAAGGGGAGATGGGGGTGCATGGAGGGAAGAAAGGAGACCCTGTTTCTCTCCCCATCCCATGCGCTCCAGGGCCATGAGTGGGCTATCAGGGGCCCCCACTCCCCCTGTTCTGCTATTGTTGGGAGGTCCTAATGAGGAAGAGAGGGTGGACGGCACCCCAGAAGTAGCAGAAGAAAGAGACTGGGTGAGGTGGCCTCCAGCACCGTGCTGTAGACTATACATGCTCAGTGGGGGTTCATGTAAGGAGTGTACAGACTTCATGTGTGCCAGACACTCACTCATCAATCGGAATACCTGTCCACACACCTGACATCGCCGCATCTTATCCAAATCTTTCTTAGATTCAATCATGTCAACAGGTGGGCTGGGTGTAGCCCCAGTACCAGCCAGGCCACTAGCAATGCTGTGGGGTACAGGTGAAGGTGGGGTGGAGGTGACAGGTGAAAGAAGAGATGAGGAGCCCCCATGGCTTACTCCTAGCCCACTGGTAAGTGGAGAAGGGCTACCTTGGCTTCCACTGTACTTGCCCTTGGAGAACATGGATCCAGTGAGGCCCAAGTCTGTGGTGGGAGCCTGGAGGCCTCCAAGGGAAGGTGGGGTGATGCCTGGGGCCCCTGCCAGCTCAGACGAATACCCCAGTCCAGAGCCCAGACCGTACTTGGTGTAGGCATATTGGTACCCCATACCATACTGTTGGTAGTACATAGAGGAATTATTGATCGGGGGCGCTGAGTAGCTGCCCATGCCTGAGGAGTAGCCTGGAGGGACGGCAGTTGGCTTGCCATAATAAGGGCTGGATACTTGAGTCAGGTCACCAGGGTAGCCGTTATAGTAGGGGAGGGCAGCTGGGGGCGGCACATAGCTCGGGTAGGGCCCCGGGTACCCTCCTGACCCACCAAAACTATTGTGCATTGAGTTCATCCTATCTTACACCCAACATACATAATCACCGCCATCATTTGCACTTCGCACAGTAAGCTCTTCTTAAGGTAACATGGTGAGCTGCATATGATTTACACTGACAAAATATACAATGTTTGTGTGTCAGGTTGTGGGCATCCTTCTTGCTCTAGGAAGCTGCCATGGCTGTGTCTCACGGCCTTGGACACCAGCAGATTGTCTTTTGAGATTCCAATAAATTACAAGATTCAAGCTGTCATCATATCAGATCTATCCTCTGGAGCATGATTTCCCTCTGAAAATAAAAGGACACAAAATTACCATATGAAGCATCAATTACTCATCAGGTATAATAATATGTACAGTATACTTGAAGGTCCCTGGTTGCAAACAGCTAAATAACCTACTTATACATGTCAATAGTCCCAACGATTGTTATTACAGAACTATTATTATTATTATTTAATGAAAATAATTCTGAATAAAATTAATGAAGAACATGGCAGGAAGCACTTGATCAATGTTAGGCAACTTAATTTTTCCAAAGATATACCATACTAACTAGCCTTAAAGTTCTTTGTCATTGCTTCAGGATGTTTAAATGCAGGGCAAGGGTTTTTTTCACCTACTCCATATGACCAGAGAAAGAACAATATGATTAGGAAAGATTCTTACCCATTCTCATACCCATATTCAGGCTAAATTTCATATACTGTATTGTATATTCATGCATGTGTACTCTATACATAATTATGTAGGGCTGAATAATAAACATACAGTACTTATGATGCACATATAAGCTGACCACATATGAGAGTGAAGTTCTTACTAACTGTAATTAAATCTACATCAAGATGTTGCATTGTACAGTATTTGAAAATCTATCACACTAGTTAAGAATCATTTTTGCACAATCAAGCCCTCCTTTCTTTTATGTGCTCACCACTATGTTCACTCATCTGATTTGAGGTTTTCCTCTCATTCATTGTAAAATTTAAAATTCATATCTTGCATTGTCCAAACCATCTCAATGACTTATGCTTCACCTACTCCATTCTAAGTACTAACTCCACTCACAATTATGTCACAACATGCTAACAGTTTCACTGCTCAAATCAATTCTCCTACTCAAGAAATACAAAAAAAATCACAACAATACACACATTCACATATGGACATGAATGATAATAGTGTATTTTAATTAAAAAAAAAAGAGAAAAACTAGCACCAAGTTTACAGTACTGTACCAGCTATGTTATCAAGATGAAAATCCTTGTAACATCAAGCATTAAATACTTTCACTTTATATAATACAAAAGAATACCTGTTTCTTCTTGGATAACCTCCTGAATATTTGGGGTGATCACTCTGCTGAACATCTGAAACAGTTCTTACAGTCGTGAATGATCAAACACCAATGAAGTACACTTGTGATACATAATTTCTGACCAGAGTGTAAGAAGTAGAAAGCTTCGAATCTCCTGGTATTGCTCATTTCCCCACCCAGTACACCTAAAGATGCTGAGTTTGAATGCAGGGTATGTGGTACCTACCGTTCGTCTCTGGTCAGGGATTACGTATCACGAGTGTACATGAGGACAAGATGTTGTCAGTAAATTAGAGTCTACTGATTCCTCCAAACTGTGTTATATGACCTCATCTTGTTCTCATATACAGTACAATAATTAACAAGGAATTAAGCCACATGCAGTAAGGAGTGGCAAGGGAAGGTTTGGAACACTTATGTTGCTAGTGGCAATATACAAGGTTATACATCTGTTTACACACCAGTATGGGAAATGGGAACTCACAGTACTACTGTACAAATCTATTAAATGGGTAAAATGAAGACTGTTGGTCCAGAACAACCTTGCAGCCTACCACAGCAGAGAAGTTAACAGAGGAGATGAGGAGAAGTAATCACGAAGGAAAGAAAGGACAGTTGAAGAGAGGAAAGGGAATGGTTCGGACCTGAAGGTGTGTCTAAACCATTAAAGCATTGCCAACATCACCACGGGTATGGTACTGTACCATACTACATAAGATGTGGGCTGCAATGGATATGATTTCCACAATGGATAGGCAATATCATGCACTTCATACTTAGTTTACAGGAGGGCATTGATTCTCCCTACTCAGACGTATATACTGTACCAGGACAAAGTTAAAAATTGGGCCAACACAATAACAGACGCACATAGGGCTGAACTCAACCAATATGATGCTGGCAACATTTCCACACATGAATACGGACAGTGATCAAGGTAAGTGTTCATGCATTTATCTCAGAAACACGGAATGAGAATGAAGAGAACAAGATATGGGCTAGGGAGTGGCAAAAGATGGCACCAAATATCAATTGTGACAGTGTAAGGCAAGTGAAATATTTTACTAATTTATTTTACTCATGATCAGGGAATGGGAACTCACAGCACGAGCACAAGATTCGGAATGACACACGACTAGACACCGACTGAACTAGACCAACATAAGGCTACGTTAGGGAGGGGCAAATGAAAGCACCACACAAAAACATCAAGGGTCGTATTTGTGGCGTTGACGATAGCATGGTACCGGTATGATGACTCTGTTAATTGTCTATGGAGTCGTTGTATTGGTACCATGCCGTCGTAGATACCACAAAAGTTCTCGCATACAACTATAATGATAGTGTACCGAATAAAAAAATTTCCATATCTTTCTGGGACTAGAAATGAATACACACACACAGCTCATAATTTGGGGTGAACGTGACCACTGTGACTGAGGCTATGGAGTGGGTATTGGGAAGGAAACACACACACACACAGCTCTAAGTACGATACACACACACACAGCTCTTAATACAATACACACGCACACAGCTCTTAATACGATACACACGTACACAGCTCTTAATACGATACACACGTACACAGCTCTTAATACGATACACACTCACAGTTCTTAGTATGATACACACACACTAATATTGACAGTGATGGTGGTGGGACAAGTGTTTATTCACCTTTGTAAGTCTTAGGAATCAGCAAATTGGGGATAAAATGGGGGGACTCACAATTAACACACACACACGCTCACAATAACCCCCAACGAAGAGGACTCGGCAAAATGGGGATAAAATGGGGAATCACACACCAATACACACACACAGCAGGCCTCTAGTACCATACTTGCACTGCCCTGTTTCAAGATATGCAAATCAGGGTAGATGATCACCCAAGCATGCAACATTGCAACCCCGCCTGCAATGTATAACTGGTGGCCCAAACAGCGATCATATCACCTCATATCACTTTGGAAATGAGTAATGGGAGATGAGAGGAAGAAGAAATGAGCAAGGAGAGTGAATGAGAAGGAAATAATTGGTATGGGTGGAGGTTGAGCAGGCAACATTGCAACCCCACCTGCAATAAGTGGCCCAAATAGCAATTATATCACCTCATATCACTCTGGAAACGAGTATTAGGGATAATGAGACGAGAGAAAGAGATAGTGAGTGAGTGAGAGGGAATATAGGAGAGAAATGGAGTGTTGGTGGGAGGAGTAACGTAAGGTGGAGCATGCAACATTGCAACCCCATATGCAATTCACCTCATATCACTCTTGAAATGCGTATAACGGAGAGAACGAGAGGGAGAGAAAATGAGGGAGAATGACTACGTGGTGGAGGGAATATAGGAAATGGAGGAAATAATTAGTGGTGGAGGACGTGGTGTTGGTGGTGGAGAACACACACACACACACACACACACAGCTTTCCTCCAACAATCAATAACTTGGAGGCAACTCTTACTTTTGCTTCTTCTTCTCTCCCTCTCTCCACTCTCTTTTCTCCTTCACTCCCCTGCCAACCAACCCATCACACACACACACACAAACACTCTCCCTGGCACAAATTGATGGCTGTACCCGTAATTACTGTCATTTCAAAAGTCAGGTGGATTCCCAGGATAAAATAACCTGTCCCAACTCCCCTGTTCATTCCCTGCAACATGAACAAAGCAAAACTCAATAATTAGTCCATTTCTGATGTTGACACGCAGCACTGACCTTCTGCATGTGGTGTGCATGGTGCTCAGAGCCTCTCCAGTAGCTACTTATGTCTTAAAAGCAGCAAATACGGGAGATAAGGCCATGATGCTCCGTGATACCCCCATAACGGAGCCTAGTTACGATGTTTAGCAATAGATGGCGCTGAGCCGGGATGCCAGGCCACCACCACCTGCATCACTAGGCCGCGGACCGGTTGTTGCACGCGTTTACACCCCATGCAACCCCTGCAATGGTGGCCTGCAGGCACTGTGGAGGTCACCCACCCCCACCACTACTACCTTGGTCCATCCTATCCCTCCCATCCCTTCTCTTTTCATATACCCTTATTATTATTATTATCCCTTTCCTGCCTATACCGTCCTATCCCATTCCTTTCATATACCCTTATTATTATTATCCCTTACCACCATCTATCTATCCTTTTCCTTTCATATACCCTTTATTATCCTTTCCTACCACTTCCCTGGACCCCCCCACAATACCATCCTATCCCTCCCATCCCTTTCCACTACTTCCATGCCCCCCCCCCCCCCAATACCATCCTAGCTATCCCTCCCATCCCATCCGTTCATATACCCTTGTCATTCCTTCCCTCATCCCTCATCCCTCACCCACCCCCACTCTAGCTGTCCATTCAAAAATTCGTGTTGGTGGCTTTAACTCTTTGATGACACATTCTCTTAAGGATTTCATTAATTATAACTATGAATACACCTCTTCCCTTCCACCACAATTAAGATCTATGACTGTGATATGTTTATGAGTTACTTAATTGCTTGCTACTCCATAATAGTCCCTTCTTATAATAGACATAATTAATTCCTACTTCCCAAACACCAATTTATCTCTCACTGGCCATTCAAACCTACTCCTGCTTGTGGATATGCGAGGTCAACAACGCTAATTTGCATATATTTAGATTTAACGATGTAATTTTAATGTCATAAAGTTGAAGAACACACATATATGGACTAGGCTATGTATGGACTTTCTGTTAATGCATCCAAGCACAGGAGATTCCCTCAAATGACAAATGTGGTTTACGGATATGATCGAAATGAACTTAAATTAAAGGTGGAAGTACAGTAGGCCTACAGTGTTGGTAAATCTGGAGCAACTGCATGATTCCTCCAAACTATTCTAAGCAACAGAATACCATTATTTTTGTCCGTCTGGTTCTGTTTCATTGAATAGTTTGGAGGAATTAAGGCGCTCCAATGTAACAAAAGTGAAGTAGAAGCTGATAGAGTATTAAATTTAATCTCTTTCTCTACATCTTGCCTCTCTCTCTCTCTCTCTCTCTCTCTCTCTCTCTCTTTCTTTTAAGCGAGCTCAAGCAAAGCAAATATGAAACAAGATAAGCGTTTTAATTGGTTCTCTAGTATGTCAAATGTTTCGAAACTTCAACAAGACCTGTGGATACAAATTTTGGATTGCGAGTGTACAGTGTTGTGTTGGTAAATCTGCATCATTCCTCCATACTATTCCAAGCATTATTTTGTGTTAATTTTGATCTGTTTCATGGTATACTTTGGAGGAATCATATACTTCTTAAAACATGTAAAGAATTTGTTAATGTTTTGGATTGTAAAATATTAAATAATTTACGTATACATAATTATCAACACAGGGATAATAACAGACAGTTGCTATAAGAAGTACGTATAGTATTGTTGATAGATAGCTTATATATATACGCTCAACCTATAACTACAAGCTTCAATTAAACATCTTGCTTCAGAGAGTAGCAAAGCATCATCCATATATTATTACTATTATACCTTACTTAATTGTGTATAGTTATAGCAGTTATAGGAATTCAATAGAGTGTTTAAATGCCTTATATTATAGGAATTCAATAGAGTGTTTAAATGCCTTATATTATAGGAATTCAATCGCTTATTATATTTCAGTTAGGTAGCTTCTAGTAGGCTGGCTGGCTGGCTGGCTACCATTTTGGGGTGTGGTGGGTGAGGTGGGTTGGGATCTAGTCGTATTTTACATCGAGCTAAACCAAAGAGCCTGCCTGGAGGGGAGGTGGAGGGAAGGATGGAGTAACTGGGAGTGTGGAGGGAGGTGGAGGGAAGGATGGGGTTACTGGGAGTGTGGAGGGAAGGTGGAGGGAAGAATGGAGTAACTGAGAGTGTGGAGGGAGGTGGAGGGAAGTATGGAGTAACTGGGAGTGGGGAGGTAGATGTATATATATGCACAGCCACGGTCAAAAGTCCCTTCTTCATCCTATCTAGGCCACGTAAAAGATCGAGCGAGGTCTATTCACCACGGGGAAAAGGTGTGATATTATACAGTAATAAACTTTGAAATCCATTGATATCATATTATAATTTTATACAGTAGAGTCGAGGCTTACAAAATTCCTGTGAACAATTAATTAATTAAGCCTTTGAAATTAACTGAGAGGCTTACAAAAATTCCTGAACAATTATTATAAGCCTTTGAAATTACTGCATGAGTTCATAGTGATTAAAGTGAAGTAGAAGAGGAGCTAGTAAAGTTAGAAATGTATGTCAGGAAACAGAACCAATTAATAAATAACATAATCATAATCGTATCCTGTTGCTTGGAGGAATAGGTTGCTCCAAATTTATCACCACCTACAAAAACAATATTATATTATTTTAGATCCTAAATTAACATCTTTGTATTTCATTTTCAGACTGAACAGGCGAATGGACTTTTGTTTAACCGTACATGACTGACTGTACACCCAAACCCACACACACACACATGCATGTACGCACGCAATTAAGTACACTCACCCACACATCCACCCATATAAGTAAACAAGAACACCCACACCCACCCAACACACCTTCACTACACCCTCACTATATACACACTCACACCACATCACTATTCTCTCACACCATTACACTCTCACCACACTATCACACATCACCATACTCACACTCACTATACACACACTCACCACACTATCACACATCACCATACTCACACTCACTATACACATACTCACCACACCATCACACCATCACCACACACCCACACCATCACCTCACCACACCCACACCATCACCACACACCCACACCACACCATCACACCTTTACCACACACACCAATAGGTTAAACATTACACAAACTGGTATATATACAGGTTACCTTTGCCCCTTCAAATCCAATATTGGTAGTACACAAAAACACCCACAACACACACACACACACACACACACACACACACATTCACGAAGCTCTCACAATACAGATACATACACACACACACACACACACATTCACGAGGCTCTCACAACACACACACACACACATGAATAGTACATATTAGTGTACTGTATACCATTTGGGATATCTACGTATACTGTACACACACACACACACACACACACACAACCTGATTATCATACACAAGGGGGAAACATTTACACATTGCCTTAACTACACACAAGTGCACCTATACCAGTTGGCCCATACTGTACCCCAAAGACAAACACATGTGAGTCAGGCAGAGAAACACAGATGCTCCCGTGAACCAAACAGCTGTATAATAGTAGTGTATTATTAAAAGTTCTAACCTCCATTCAGTAAACAAAACACGTATATAGGGTATAATGTATAGGATAAACACCTATATAGGGTACTGTACATGTACGTATATAGGGTACATATACCGTATAGGATAAACACGTATATAGCTTAATTGTGTACGAATTTTTGTTTCTAACTGTACGTTTGTTATGCAATGGGCTTCTGTTTTGTTTACATCCAAAATGAAAGAAAAGGAGAGAAAATGAAAGAAAATGAGAAAATGAAAGAAAAGGAGAGTGAAAAAAGATGTATGTAGTTTGTTGACAGGCAGACAGTAAAATATTATTACTGTCTGCTTGTCAACAAACTATATAACTTTTACTCACTTTCCTTCCTGTTGTAGGTACAGTATCTCGATCACAAGTACCGAGGCGTACCAGATTCATGTGGGGCCAACTGTACGAGGTCGCGAATTTACGAACTCCAGTGAACCAAAAATATATATCATCATCCCCTTAAATAATAATAATAAATAATAAATAAATAATAAATAATAATAATAATAATAATAATAATAATAATAATAATAATAATAATAATAATAACAATAACAATAACAATAACAATAATAATAACAATAATAATAATAATAATAATAATAATAATAATAATAATAATAAATAATAAATAATAAATAATAATAATAATAATAATAATAATTAATAATAACAATAATGAGGTGGTAATTCTTTAATGGTACATTGGAGTGCCTTGATTCCTCCAAAGTATGCTAGGAAACAGGACCAGGCAGAGGTGCAAGAATAATGGTGTTTTGTTGCTTGGAATAGTTTGGAGGAATTGGTTGCTCCGGAATTATCAACACAACGTAGGCTACTGTACTTTAAAGCGAGGAAGAGAAAGGGTGGGTGGTATTCGACTGGGGGGGGGGGGCTAGGGCTGGGGCGGGGGGGGGGCGCAGGTGTAGGAGAGATAATTTTCAGCAGTGAGGGAAGGGGGAGAGTCTTGTGTGTGGGGGGGGGGGGGGTTGGGGGCGGGGGGAAGGAGTGGATGTGGGTATAGGGTGGTGTTGGAGGTGTTGGTTGGGGGGGGGGGGTGTTGGCGTAATGTAGGGATGTGGGGTGGTGGGGGAGGGGGGTAGCCAGTAGTAGTGGTGGGTAAGGGGTAAAGGTGGTGGGTAGGGGGTAAAGGTAGGGGGTAGGGAGTGGTGGGTAGGGGGTAAAGGTGAGGGGTAGGGGTAGGGGATAGGGGGTATAGAGGGGTTGTAGGCAGATGTGAACGTCGATAAGCTTTCATACAATGCTACTGGCTACCCGAAGCTCAACAACAACAACAACAACGACAATAATAAATAAATAATAAATAAATAAAATAATAATAAATAAAAGAAACAATAATAATAATAATAAAAAAAAAAATTATTGAAAAAAAAATAATAAAAATATATATATTAAAAAAATAAAAAATCTAATTATTAAAAAACGGCGGCGGCGGCGGCGTGGCGGCGGCGGCGGCAGCGTGGCGGTGGCGGCGGCGGGGAGACGGCGGCGGGGCGACGGCGGCGGCGGCGGTGGCGGCGGCGGGGCGGCTCTATATGACCTCGCTGTTGCAGCGCCTAATATCAATCAATCAATCAATCAATCTCCCTTAATGGCTGCTTGTCTCGGCAGAATAGCAACTTAGAAAAACAATTAACTCATAGCATACCTCACACAGAACTGACAGAAGATGACTTACCATAACTAAAAATGATGTGAAGGATGGTAGGCTACGTAAGTTTATGCTGTTGTTGTCCCCCAAGTACTACGGCTGCCTGATGTGTCAGACGGTCGTGTTACTACACACAACACTAATAAATCTCTTTTCTGGAGCATTTCCACTAATGTTTTGCACTTTGGGACAAAACACCATTGCTAGCTATTGACTAGCATGGTGAATATGAAGTAAAAGCACAAGAATACCGCACATCTCCCCTAGACATCACAATCTCTTGCTTTCAAAGGTAATAAAGCGTTGGTGCGGCCTAGGCGTCGGGTTGGTGACGTCACGGATACCCGCCATCAACTTCCATTATGTGCAACTTTGATGGCTTTTATATGCCAAACAATATATTCCTTTGTCAAATAAATTACATAACAGGACAATTGAGCTTAATTATTAACGATATATATTGTTTAATAGAACATCTTTTTGACCGTCAACCAGTCCAATGGACGAACTATAGGCTCCTCGATCTGTCTTCTAGTGATACACATGTTAATCAACTTGTGAAGCACCCGACCAACACCCCGAAGCTTCACTCGTTAATCTCGTGGCTACTGAAATGTCACAACACTGTCTCACACACACACAGTCACACACACACAAACACTCTACTCAGTGATTAAATAAAGTGTCGAGAATGTTGTGACTCGGACAATCCGACGGACATAAAGAACAGTCGATGCAAATGAATCGAAAATAATGGTATATAGCCTATATTATGTATTTACTTGGGCTATTTTTGGTGGATATATAATTCAGTCTGCCCTTTACAGTTTATATAGGCTACACGTACCATTACAGAGTCTAGCTGCTGGTTGATTGATGTAATTTAAGTACAGATGACTATTGGCAAGTGTTGAATTAATGCCGTTTTCCTTGTGTCTCTGGACCTCCTTAGGCCTTTTCTGTAAATCTATTTGACATTAACTTGTTACCATGATTTTTCTATCTTTACTGTATATGCATCCAATCTTCTATTGTAAATATGTATAGTAGTCCTACCTGCCAGTCCAACCTTCGTCAATCTTGCCACTCGTCCGTGTATATTAGCATGAGTGTCTCAAGCCACTCACACTCTAGAATTGTTTAAAGTCAATCCTACTCGATCGTGTCCGGCTTTGTTAAAGGTCCTGCCACATTAAATCTTGGCTATTTTTGATGGTGTAATTAACTGTTTCCATTCTTCAGGTGTAAAACGGCAGGTAATAAAACTCCAGCAAGTGATGAGTGGCTTTGGTGGTGCCTTTCAGAACAGGAGTGGTGGGGCAATGATAACTCTTGATCTGCTGTATCCCTATATTGTACTATACGCCAGCTGGTTGATGGATGGTCTGGCTGGCTGTAAAGGAAAGGGAGAGGCCAAAAGGTACAGTAGCTGGTTTTCTATGATGTTTAATGGTGAACTCTCCTATCTCACCTTCACCTGACGCCACGGGACCCAGGGTGTTGATGGGTGCGTGTCCGTGGGGCTGGCCTGGTGGGTGGGATTAGGGAGGTCAGATCTTTTCACGCTCATTGTAGTACATGTTTATTATAATTATCAATGTTGTCGTTGTTCTCTTTTATATTACTGCGATCGTTTACCAATATTTTACTCTTATTAATTTCCCACCATGTATCAAATGAGTTCATGACTTTTAGCAGCAACGTTACCCAGTGTTGGGGCTTGTATTAAACTTCAATACAGAACTTGAAAAAAAATTGGTTTGGTAGTCACTGATATTACAGCTCATTGCCTTATACAGTGAGCTTTCTTCTTACTACAGTACTGTACTGTGAAATGTCTTTAGATCTTCCAAACAACAACATATGAACAAATTTCAATGACAAATTCCGCCCAGGGGATTAATTCGTTGGGTTAGATTTATAAATATTGTCATTTGGTATTTAGGGGTTAACAACTGACCATCTTACCTATGTTCCTGCAAGTTGATATTCTCCTTACATTATCTTACCATGCCATTTGTAAGAAGAGTCAGGGGTTATGTCTGTGATGATCAACAAAAATATAAGACAGATCAGTTTAGTGTACGGATCAATTGTTCATACTCGTCATTGACACGTGTTGACCCCCGACCATGGCTTTTCTGGCACTTAGGTCACATGTCAGAGAGTAATAATTGATTTTGCTGTGAGGAAGATTGTGTCCTCAATTTTTGCCCAGTTGGTTTTCTTGATTGAAGCGTCACTTTCTGGTTGGTTGCTGGAGGTTCAACTTAAATACTGTACCAAAAGAGAAAAGAGGAAATTACCATAGTTAGTAGTTCTATGTTTATTATGGTACTACAGTGGTTGTAATTGGGTAAAAATAATACTAAAAATAAAAGTAATAATAATAATAATAATAGTAATAATAATAAAAATAGAAATAATAACAATAATAATAGCAATTACAAAGCTTCATTTTCTTGTTTTTCCTCTATACTACAACCTTTAACCTTAAGATACAGTACAATATCTATGCTACAGTATACAAACAATCACCTGTACAATACTGGACACCAAAATTATTACATAATGATATAAAAATGTGCTGTTAACCCCTTCAATCCTGGAGTTTGATAATTAAATGACAGAGTAGAAGAGAATACGAGGAAGAGAAATGTGGGTGGGAGGGAGAGGTTGGTTGAGTCCGGAATACACAAGGAAGATAAATGTAGGTAGCAGGGAGGGCTTGGTTGAGTAAGAAGGGAGCACTGGAGTCACAAAAACTGGAGATTATTAAGACCTAACCATAGATAGACACTGAAATAGGTGAGTAAAGAAGTCAGACATTTGACCAATAATCAGACATAGGAGTAAACAGACAGAGGGAGATAAAGTGTACAGTACAGTTGCACAAACCTCCTCAGACTGAAAGGGTTAGTTAGGCCAATTAAATCATAACCATAAACATGGAAGCCTAAACAACATAATATATAACTTGTTCACACCTGACAAACAACAAGATCTCGTGAGTATTAAGGGAGAGTATACTTTGGGTACATTGGAGTGCCTTGATTCCTCCAAAGTATGCCAGAAAACAGGACCAAAATGAACAAAAATAATGATGGCATGTTGCTTGGAATAGTTTGGAGGAATAATTTGCTCCGGATTTACCAACTGTATCCTCCTCCCCTTAATGCTATATGTGCAAAAGGCATTAATATATAATTATATTTCACACAACTGCTGGCATCTCAAATGTTATTACAGTATAAAGAATTTGACAAGTAGTACAGTACTGTATATACATCGAAAAATTCTGCAGGCGGGTGTTTTTGGATACAATTTTAACTTCATCCTATAAAATGTTGGTCACACCGCATCAGAGTAAGCTCGATCTGGCATAGGATAGGGAAGAAAATGGATAGGGAACGGGCAGTTAGTTTGGATAAAGTGTCGGGAGTAAAGTAGCTGTTGATATAATACACATACCTTATCAAACAAATAAAGGTACATGAACAAAGCAGAGAAGTATGGTTTGGTATGGAGTATGTGAAAGGGGAAGGAAAGAATAAAGATAAAAAAGTAATTAAGGATAGAGAAAGGTATAGTATTGGAGTATGTGAAAGGGGAAGGAAAGAATAAAAATAAAAAAATAATTAAGGATAGAGAAAGGTACAGTATTTATAGATGTGGGTGGTATTGTTTGAGAGGCATGTATGAGTTCCTGGATATGTTATAATCCTCAGAGACCAAATATAAGAAAGGCAAGAAAAAGGAAATGGATTGCAAGTGTGAGAAACCTACTGCAAAACAAGGGATGTGTGAGACCTCCGTATTCAGAAAATATACAAGAAGTTAATGCAAAATACAGTATAAATGACTGAAAATACTGTATGAAATTCTATGTATCTGTCACATTGTATCACACCGGGAGTTCTAGAGATACACTCATGAGTACCTCGAAACAGAACAACTGAGTGAAAGGTACAGTACTGAAGGTTATGCTCTGATTACACATCCTGTTTCATTCTACAAGCAATCAAGCATTAAAGGAGAGAACTGTGCAAGCATGGTTCTAATATTCAACACTTTTTGTCAACAACTTAAGGAATGATTAAAGTTAAAATAAAGTGTAATGAAAGTATAAAACACTTCACAGTCCAAGTATGAAGGATTAAGGCAATGATAGAAAAAATTGTCACATTGCATTAGTCACTTATAGTAATATACTGTAATTGACTTATAGTACAGCATTGGAGATATCTCTTTTTGGTATGATAGAGTGCTCCAATTCCTCCAAAGTATCCCAGGAAACAGAACCAGATAATAAAAATATTGGTGGCTTGTTGTTTGGAATTGTTTAGGGGAATCAGTTGCTCCAGATTTACTAACACCGTACTGTACTTCTTCCTTCAGGGAATTATGATGCTTGTGATGAAAAGGGCGGCTACCAATGTTTCCAAATTGTGCCAAATTACACACTACCTTAGTTTAGGAGGTGTGTTTTGTGGTACAGTTTTAGGAAAATGTAAAACCTCCACTTTGATTATGATATTTTTCCTTCATTGGTAAAGAATTTTCCTCTGTGAACCTAATACTGTCGACGGTCGATCACACGTACTGTACAGCCACAAGATAAAAGTCTTAACAATAATTTGTCTTTTTGCTGTGAAATGTGACCCATATTCTTGGCTAAAGAGTTAATTTATCTCACTTCTGAAGCTATATCCATCACTATAAACAGATACAGGACAGTAATAGAATTTTGGTTTCATCACATATAAATGTTGTGAACATGGTAAAGAAAATTACATGTCTAGCAGGCTCAACCTTAACCTTTTATCATTTAACAACTACTGTATTACTATTATGATCCCACATCCTTCTTACTTAGACTATAATGTTTTATTCATCTCTGATAAGAATTTTCTGGAATGCTTAAAAATATTAAGATTACAGTATGTATAAAAAATATTTTTGTTTTCTGAAAAAAATAAAATAAATAAAAATATTGTTACTGTATGTAATATTTCAGTGAATGAATTTTTATGTATTTATTTTCAAAGTATCAGATGTCAATATGCATTATCATGTATATGTGTTGGAATGTAAAATTATAACACCTAGTACTGTACATACAATGATTATATTTTGAGCTGTTGCTTCAGACTAGATGTGCTGTATATTGTACTGTATGTATACTGTACATATAGTACCAGTAATATTTATTTATGACAAGCATTAATAAAATGCTACAGATTGTATAGTGTAATGTATTATGTAGTATAAATTTACCTTTATGGAAACTGAAGGAATGCATTTGGTTCCTACAATACAGTCATAGCCAAAGGTAATGTACCATTTATACATTTGAAACTGTAATATTATGAAGTTTAAGAAGACATGGAAATATGTATTGCTGCATTGTGAAGTTGCTTGCAATAAGTTTCATCACAAATCAGCACACCTTCCTCTTTATCTGGGCTTGGGACTGGAACTACACTGGGCTTTCTTACCTCCACAATGACTTCCCTTGGTAAAAATAAAGCTGTAACCATAACCAGCCGTCATTGTCTTAACTATAATAGCCACAAATTTATACAATTTCCTTTAAAATGTGTCTAGAATAATACTTCTTTTTTATGGGCAATAAGCGAGACAGAACTTTTGCAGGCAATGATATACTGTATGTGCAAACACAGTACAGTACAGTACTGTACAGGTAGTATTGGTGCATTTTTTCCTAAAGTGCATATTGTACACTCCATAAATAGTAGTGTAGAGCACTATAGGAATTACTGAATGACAGATGGTGGAGCAACACTTTTGTCCATGACTGTAATGGTCAAACAAAGAAAGAAATGTTGCAAAGTGACCATAACTTTTAATGGCTGTTAATATGAACTGCTTGGAACCAAAAGGATGATCTGTTTGATTACAAATAACACACTACTGTACTGGCAGCATAACAGCTGAGGTGACCAAATGATTATTTTGAGTAAATTGGATTTGAAGCTTTGCTACTGGTGCAGTGCAGTCATGAGCTGCTGAATATTACATATCATGTATTTTGTCACTCATCTAAGACAGAACTAAACAAATTTCAACAATTTGGGCTGACTATAATTGGAATGAGTTCTATATTGGTGTGTCAGATGTTTGTCAACCACATTGGCAGAGAGTTGGTAGTTAAAGCCAAACTGAGAATGCAACCTAAACAAAATTCTATTTTCATTTTTGTTTGTTCCTGTGGTTCTGAGCATCTCATAATATTTTCTTATGTTGCATTAAGAAGGTAAGATACTTTTGGTAAATTGGAGGCTACAGATTTCACCAAACTGTGGCAAGAAACAAACTACCTTGAATGTGTCACATGACTAAATTTAAAAGAATCACTATCCTCCAGTTTACCAAAGCCTCAAACTTCCTTAAGACGAGATGATCTGAGCACTCGTCATTTACACACTACATCCACTTCCTTAAAATAGTACAAAGATGGTCCCAGATTTTATACCATCTCATCATATCACTCCTTCTTTCATGAGGTCTGAGAGTAATGCAATGACACGTTCCTCTCGTGCTGGACTACCCAGGGCAATATCCACACTGCCAACCACTACCAAGGCAGACATAGCTAATCCAGATTTGTAGTCACGTTCCAGATCCTCCCTTGTGTACTTAGCCAGCTCATTCTCCAGGCCATACTTGCGTAGTCTGGAGCAGAGAGCAGCCCAATAGGTTTCCAGTAGCTCCTTGCCATGTTTGCGTCGCTCAACAGAGCCCAGAGATGTTGACACCAAAAGTGCCACATCAATGGCCGGCCTTCCATGCATCACCATTTGCCAGTCAATTATGCAGCAGTTGGTCTTGTCCTCAGCTTCTCGGAAGAGAAGGTTGTTGCACCAGAAGTCACAGTGAACAAGGGTGTTGAGTTTATCTGAGGGTGTGAGTACTGACTGCAATACTTCTACAGTCCTAGGACCAGCATACCGAGCCAGCCTCTCCCTCACGCCACTCTGGTCTTTGCGAGACTCAAGGAACTTGTTGAGTAGTGGCAACCCTCTCTCCACTAGGCATCTGAAGGAGTCCACTGCTTGAGTAGTTGACATGAGATATGGAAAACGCTCCAACAGTGACTTGCCCTCCTTCACTTGCAGTGCCACAGCAGCAGCATGGAAGCTGGCAAGGGAGGTGAGGGCAGCACGTGCCTGGTCTGGCGTGAGGCCCTGTGTCAAGTCCTGCACCCGGTAGCCTCGTTGACACATGTCCGACAACACCAGGATGGACTCAGTAGCCTCAGTGTGCTTGCTGTAGTAAAGTTCAGGTGTCCACTCCAACCCCAGTCCTCCATCAGCCTCAGCCTCAGTCAGGTGTTGACGCTCTACTTTCTCTATGGCTGGCTTGATCTGAAACAAAATGTTGGCATAAATCTTTCACTCTATGAAACCATTGTAATAAATTTGAACCCATAAGTAAAAACATGTCATAACCTCAACTGTAGATGTACTGAACTACACTAGATGATTGAGTAGGAACATTAAAGTTTAGTCTACAGTATATAGAATGTTACACTATCCTTAATTCTAATACTTGTATTGTATAATCAATCTCATATACTGTACTGTATATCAAATATGAAATGTAAAAAATATAGTACAGTACAGTACAGTACTTTGTGCCAGACTTCCTGCATTCATTGATATTCAAATTTAAAATTGTTATTAATTCCTCCTAATTATAAATAACAGGAGTATGATACTGTATAACACAAAATAGCATTAAATTCATTCTCCTGTTCTTATGAGAAATTAAGAACAATGATATACAGTACTGACATATATTTTGCTTCAGCTTTAAAATCACTCGGCAAATGAAGTGCTTAGTCCTATTTATATTCATTACAGTATCTATTCATATTTTTCTGCTGTATGCAATGCAGTACAGTACAGTACTGTACAAACATAAACATATTTGATGATCATTTTCTCACAATTGACAGTATAAATCAATGATGTAGTTTTGTGCATATAAATTATCACTATCAATTAAAATACAGATATCCCTATACTGTACAGCATTTATTTTCAAACAAAAGATATTAACGGCACGGGCTGTACAAAAATCCTCTCAATTGTGAAGCCTCAGTCAGGTTTACAATTGTAGCACAAATTAACACTTGCCATATCAGAGGAGTGGCACAACAGAAGCCTTCCTCTCTGGGTAAACTTTTAGTCCTCTTGAGCAACAAGTTGGACACTGATGGCTAAACTTCACCAATTCCAGCCCACGACTTTCACCTTAAGGGGAGGGTATAGTTTGGATATTTTTGGAGATTATGATTCCTCCAAACTATTCCAGGCAACAGGATACCATTATTTTTCTTCACCTGGGTTTGTTTCCTGGCATACTTTAGAGGAATCAAGACACTCCAATGTACCTAAAGTGTATCCTCTCCTTAACCCCAGCCTATCACTGAACCCTCAACTCTCGGCACAAGTTCAAGGGTTAAAAGTTGGTTTGAAGAAAGCTTAAACCAGGATGAATCTTGTGGAACAGTAAAGTACACACACACATACACACACATACACACACACACACACACACACACACACATACACACCCACCCACACACACACACACACACATACAGTACAGTATATAAAGTGAAAACCTCAATAACTGTCAAGGTCTTCCAGAGAGTTGCACTTTTATGTTCTTATAGAGGTCAAACAATATCTCAGTCTTCATGTTAAAGTTCTCTCCTGCTGGGGAACCTTGCACCCGTAGTTTTAAAAGATTTGAGGGCCCTTACTGGAGCTCTATGAACCCTCCAAACTACTCCAGGCAACAGATTCCCTATTCAAAACACTGAAGCGTTTTGTGGCCTGGATTATTTGGAGGGTCCCCCTATTCCTACACCCCCTTTAAAGCATTGCCCCAAACATGTCATACAGTACAGTACCTCCTGATAGAACTTAATTTCCCTCAGGTCGAACTGTGTCTCAATAACAAAGGCTCGACTGAAGGGATCCTGTGGGAGAAGTTTGGCCAGGAGGTGGGCGTGGTGGTGTTGGTCCCTCATACTGTACGTCACACTGAGGGCAAGCTGCTCTGATAAGTAACCCTCGTGTTCGTCACTCGAAGGTTTCACACTCCATTCCTCAAGCTGTCGGGGAAGGATATTATATTAGGTTAGGTTAGGTTAGGTTAGGTTAGGTTAGGTTAGGTTAGGTTAGGTTTGGTTAGGTTAGGTTAGGTTAGGTTAGGTTAGGTTAGGTTAGGTTAGGTTAGGTTAGGTTAGGTTAGGTTAGGTTAGGTTAGGTTAGGTTAGGTTAGGTTAGGTTAGGTTAGGTTAGGTAAAGTAAGGTAGGGTAAGGTAGATTAGGGTTGGGTTGGTTGGGTTAGGTTATTAGGAGGTAGCCAATGTTGCCTCAGGAAAACGCAGAAGGGAAAGAAGCAGAAGGGAAGAAAACAGAAGGGAAAGAAGTAGAAGGGAAGGAAACAGAAGGGAAGAAAACAGAAGGGAAGGAAGCAGAAGGGAAAGAAGTAGAAAAGGGGACAGTGAAAATTCAGACAAAAAATAAATAAAAAAAATAAAAATAAAAAGCCAACAAACAGACTACAATGTAAGTAAATAAGAAAAATGGAGGGGCTTAAAAATTTAGTTAGTTCTAGCTGCTATTATAGACATTTTTCCCCACCAACTATATATAACTGCTTGGGGGAGGGGAAGGGGGAGGGGGAGGGGGAGGAGGAGTAGCTGGAGTAGGAGGAGAAGAGTCGTAGCAGTGGGAGGAGAAAAGAGTCCATTATCTCTCTCTCTCCATTAAATTTGGTTCTATCTCTAGTCTATTTCTCTCTCTCTCTCTCTCTCTCTCTCAGCAGGTGGAGGGAAAGGTCAAGGTGTTGTTGTTGTTGTTGTTGTTGACATTAACAACTCAAAGTAACCCACAACACTAAGAGCAGGGGGGGGGGATTGGTGGGGGGGTGCAGAAATAGGGGGCAGGCTGGGGTAGGTAAAAGCCTGTCTGTCCCCGTATTCCCGCACCCCTCTAAACATCCCCAAAGTCTGTCCCCTACTCCACCCACCCCAAACCTTCCCCTTCATAATTTAACTACTAGTATTTTATTTTTGTTATTTTTTTTAACTTCCATCAGTAAGAATAATAATAATAATAATAATAATAATTAATAATATAATAATAATAATAATAATAATAATAATAATAATAATAATAATAATAATAATAAATCCAAGAGTCATTTGCCTTCGTTTTGTGTGAAAATGATCTGAAAGTGAGAGAAAATGTGGTAGAATGAATGTGGGTGATGTGAGGGTGGGGTAGAGGGGGGGGGAGCTCTGGGTGTGGCAAAGTGGGGGCTAGGTGGGGTAGGGGGGGAACTAGGTGTGGCAGGGTGGGGGCGAAGGTGGGGTAGGGGGGAGCTAGGTGTGGCAAGGTAGGTAGGGGAAGCTAGGTGTGGCAAGGGAGGGTAGGGGGGAGCTAGGGTGTGCAAGGTGGGGTAGGGGGGAGCTAGGTGGGGGTTGGGTGGGGTAGGGGGGAGCTGGGTGGGGTAGAGTGGGGCGATTAAATATAGAGTGAAATGAGGAAAGTGGGTTGGGTTGGGTTGGATTGGGTTGGGTATGGGTTGGGTTGGGTGGTAAGCGTACTAGAGGCAATGGGTAGTGCTCCCTTAGAGTGTGCTGTATGTGTGTCTCTCGTGTTGAGGTGAGAGGTAAATAATGTAGGTGAGAGATGCTGGTAAGAGGTAAATGAGGTAGGTAAGAGATAAATGAGGTGGGTAAGAGGTAAATGAGGTGGGTAAGAGGTAAATGAGGTGGGTAAGAGGTAAATGAGGTAGGTAAGAGGTAAATGAGGTGGGTAGGAGGTAAATGAGGTAGGTAAGAGGTAAATGAGGTGGGTAGAGTAAATGAGGTGGGTAAGAGGTAGGTGAGGTGGGTAAGAGGTAGGTGAGGTGGGTAAGAGGTAAATGAGGTGGGTAAGAGGTAAATGAGGTGGTAAGAGGGTAAATGAGGTGGGTAAGAGGTAAATGAGGTGGGTAAGAGGTAGGTGAGGTGGGTAAGAGGTAGGTGAGGGTGGGTAAGAGGTAAATTGAGGTGGTAAGAGGTAAATGAGGTGGGTAAGAGGTAGGTGAGGTGGTAAGAGGTAAATGAGGTGGGTAAGAGGTAAATGAGGTGGGGTAAGAGATAAATGAGGTGGGTAAGAGGTAAATGAGGTGGGTAAGAGGTAGGTGATGTAGGTGAGAAGTGAGTGAGGTATTGACGAGAGAGAGAGAGAGAGAGGAGAGAGAGAGAGAGAGAGAGAGAGAGAGAGAGAGAGAGAGAGAGAGAGAGAGAGAGAGAGAGATGGGAAGTTGGGAGAGGATAGTGAAGGATAGAGAGGACTTATGGGATCACGAGAAGGAGAGGGAGGAGAAGAGAAGAGGAGAGAGGAGATGGAGGAGGGGAGGAGAGGAGAGGAGAGGAGGGAAGGGAAGAAGAGGGAAAGAGAGGAGAGAAAGGGGAGAGGAGAAAGGAGGAAATGGAGGGGGAGATAAGAAGAGAGAGAGAGAGAGAGGAGGAGGAAATGGAGGGGAATAAGAGGGGAAAGAGGAGAGAGGGGAGAAATGACCCTGAAAAGATTATAGAGGCTGTGAGGGGAAGGAGATTGTAAGGGGGGAGGGGGGAGGGGGGGAGAAGTATGGAGGAAAAATGGTGGAGGAAGAAAAAGGGAGATAAAAGAGGAAGATAATGAGAGAAAACAAGATAAAAAATAACAAAAGAAGAATATTTACGTATGAGTATAAACAATAAATAGACAAAATGGAAATGAATGAAAGGAAAGGAAGGAGAGAAAAAGAATAATGAATGAAAAAGAGCTGGAAAAAGGAAATGGGAAAATAATAGGGATAAATAGAAACAGAAATAAATGAGAGATAGAAAAGATGAGAATAGATGATGTAAGAGAGAGAGAGAGACGAGAGAGAGAGAGAGAGAGAGAGAGAGGAGAGAGAGAGGAGAGAAGAGAAGAGAGAGAGAGAGAGAGGAGAGAGAGAGAGAGAGAGAGAGAGGAATGGAAATGGAAGGGGATGGGAGGTGAGAGGAAAAATATGATAACATGTTCTGTAAGGTGTTGTCTGAGTGTTTTGTGTGTGTGTGTGTGTGTGTTCAGGGCAGGAAATGGGTGTGGTGAAGTGGAGATAGCGGAAGGGAGGGATGGTAGGAAGAAGGAAAGGTGGGGGGAGGGGGGAGGGGGGTAGATAAAGGAAAAAGTAGGAGGGAAGTAAGGAAAGAAAGGAAGGTGGAAGGGATAGAGAGAGGACGGGAGGAGGGAGTGAGGAGGATGAAGGGAGGGAAGAGGGGAGAGAGGAAAGAGGGAAAAACAGGAGGGAAGGAGGGAGGGAGGGAGAGTAAAGAGTGGAGGGAGGAAGAGGGAGAAAGAGAGGGAGGGAGAATAAAGAGGAAAAACAGGAGGGGAGGAGAGTGGAGAGAGGAAAGAGGGAAAATAGGAGGGAAGGAGGGAGAGTAAAGAGTGGAGGGAGGAAGAGGGAGAGAGGGAGAGTAAAAAGTGGAGGGAGGAAGAGGGAGAAAGGGAGAGAGGGAGAGTAAAGAGGAAAAACAGGAGGGAGGGAGGGAGAGTAGAGGGACACACACATTAAAGACAGATATCTCATGTCAACACCACGACAAAATGCATCATAATATTCCCTACCTTCTTATTTACTTTATTCTTAATTTTTCTACCTTATCCGTATATTATCCTCTTATTTATTTACGTATTCATTATTTACATTTATCCCTATATCCTCGTATTTATCTACTTATTTATTATTTACATTATTATCCCTACAGTATTATTCAACAGCTCTTCTACTATATCTATCCCTACATCCTCGTATTTATTTATTATTCATTATTTACACTTATCCCCTACAGCATTTACGTATTAACTATTTACATTTATCCCTACAACGTTTATTTATTTATTTATTCATTATTTACCCCCCAAAAGCCTGTCCCCTTACTCCTGCATTCCCAAAATACCCCCCAAGCCTGTACCCCTATTCCCACACACCCCAAAACACCCCCAAGCCTGTCCCCCTACTCCTGCATTCCCCAAAACACCCCCAAAGTCTGTCCCCCTACTCCTGCATTCCCCAAAACACCCCCCAAGCCTGTCCCACTACTCCTGCATCCCCAAAACACCCCCCCCCCCCCCAAGCCTGTCCCCCTATTCCCACACCCCTTTAATTAACAGATCCGGTACTCACATCAATCTGAGGTTCGACGTTAGGTTCGAGACTGGTGTGGTAGGCGTCAAGGATAGTCTCCAGCCATTCTGCGTCGCCTCCTGTCTTCCACTGCTGCCGCTGGAGAGGTCGGGGTACTGGGTTCGGATGCCATTACGGTACTTATTTATTATATAGGTCCTCACTCACTCACTCACTCACATACACGTCCCTCCTGAAATGTGAGAAAATATGTGACTTATTGTTAGATGGATTATAGTAATGCCTTTATTTATTATACTGTAGGCCCTCTCACTCACTCACTCACACACACACACACACACACACTCACTCACTCACACACACACACACACACACACACACACACACACACACACACACACACACACACACACACACGGGTCCTGCAGGCAGAAAATAATATAAACTTAATTTACACTCATTAACACACACGTCGTCCTGCTCACAACACAACATGAGAAAACATATATATTTACATTCTTTCACACACACATACAAGTCCTGCTCAGAAAACAACACGAGTGAAGAGAAAAAAAATTACTGAAACTTCTTTACTTTCATTCACACACACACACACACACACACACACTGTGTGTATTTTACCCTTTTTAACTTTTCTATTATTTATACTTGCAATGACACTAAAACTATTTTTTCAGCCAGTTTGGCTGCCAAAGAAATAAACCGTTTATTATTATTATTATTATTATTATTACACACACACACACACAAATCCTGCCCACAGAACAACAAAACATGATTAAAAGTAAGAAAAATATTACAGAAACACATATTTCTTTTATACCTTACTCACTCACACAAATGAACTTCCTTCCTGCACAGAGAATAAAACAAGAATAAAAAAATATTGTAGACACGTATAATTATATTCTATAAAGTTATATTATAAAGAATATTAATTAAATATAGCCTAATGGGTCAGATACAGAACCCCTTTACCCCCTACCCCCTCCCTCCCTCCTCCTATCATTATCTATCCCTCTTCTTCCTCCCTCCTTCTCCCGTCCTCCATTCATCCTTCTCTTTCCTTCCTTCATTCCTCTCTCCCTTCCTTCTTCCTCCTATCATCTCCTTATCTCCCTCTTCTCTTCCTCTAATCTCTCACATTTTTATCATTTTCCTCGGCTCGCTGGCTCAGGACTTACAACTTATTTTTATTCCCCCTTCCATCCATTCCCTGTTTATTCCTTCTATCCTCTTCCCTCTCTATTCCTTCTATCTCTCTTCCTCCTCCCTTCTTCCTCACAGATTTCCACCTCCTCCTTCCTTCCTTCCTTTCTTCCTTTCTTTCTCTATTAAGTAGTTTTTTCATATCTTCTGCTCCTTCTGTCTGTTTGTCTGTCTGTCTGTTTTCCTTCACTTTCTCATTCTTTCACGAAACTTACATTCACTCCCTCCGTGTGTGTGTGTGTGTGTTTGTGTGTGTGTGTGTGTGTGTGTGTTTGTGTGTGTGTGTTGTGTGTGTGTGTGTGTGGTGTGTGTGTGTGTGTGTGTGT
>JAWZYT010002256.1:0-30000 GCA_034508575.1 Petrolisthes manimaculis
AGGGGTAAACACACCAACACCCAAACCAATCTTCTTCTTCTTCTTCTTTACGTTTAGAGAGAGAGAGAGAGAGAGAGAATTGGTTGACGGGGATAGGTTTGGGGTTAGGATGGGGGCTGGTTGGGGTTAGGAGGGGGCTGGTTGATGGGGGTAGGTTGGGGTTAGGGAGGGGGCTGGGTAGGATGGGGGGGGAAGGGGTCTGGCAGTCGGCCACACACTCGCCTGGAGTTCCGCCAAGCTTAGTGGTTGTAGGGGCCAGGGGGTATAGGAGGGGGAAGGACAGGAGGGGAGGGAGAGGGGTGGAGAGGAAGATGGGTGAGGAGGGGATAGAGCGGGGGGAGTCATGGGGGAGAGGGAGAGGGTGGAGAGGAGGGGAGGAAGTAGATGTGAGTGGTGGGAAATGAGGCAGGTAGGGGGAAAGGGAAGTGATTGAAGGGGAGAAGGGAGGGGAGGGGAAGTGAGTGAAGGGAAGGGTATATACGTGAATAAGAAGAGTGACAGGGAAAGGGAGGGGAGGGGGAGATTTGGGTAAGGGAAGGTGAGGTAAAAATGGATTTGAGTGAGGATGGATAGGTATTGATGAATGAAAAGAAACTATAATGAAGGGAAAATGGAGGTGAGTGAAGGAAATGATATGTGAATTAACAAGGGGGTAAGGGAGATATAGTATTCATTCATTCATGTGTGTGTGTGTGTGTGTATGTGTGTGTGTGTGTGTGTGTGTGTGTGTGTGTGTGTGTGTGTGTGTGTGTGTGTGTGTGTGTGTGTGTGTGTGTGTGTGTGTGTGTGTGTGTGTGTCAGTGTGATTAAATTAGCTTGATTATGATGTTGCAGAATTATGTTGTACACAAACACACATTATTTCTAACACACACACACGAGTAGATCCAGCATCTGACAACACGGACGGAAGAAAAAATATATATACATACATAATGATATACAGTCAGCCACACACGCGGTTTTTATTCTCATGAGTTTACAACACATAGAAAATGAAAGACTATTGTAACTGTAATACAACATTATTATTATGTTTGTTGTTTTGTTAATCACTGAGTCACTTAGTAGATCATTTATTGCAGTACTTTCACAATAATGACCTCTCTTTCCACCTGGTTTGTGTAAGAATTCATGTGACCAACTGTACACCAACAAAAGTGCTGTCTCCTCACCAAACGGTTCTTGAAGTTTGGGGTTTAATGACTCGTGAATCGAAACACCATAATTATACACAACAACATTTTCATGACTCTAAGGATGAGGCGACAACGCTTTTGTTGATGGATCTACGTACAGTATGTATGAAACAATCTTTGTGTTTATGTGTATATAAAACCGTATTATTATATTTAGCAATCGTAGCCCCCTTTTCTCAGCATCAGCATCAACAACAACAACAAAACCCAACTCTATACATACATATATACCTGATCATTTGGCCTCTGCTTATACTGTGAACATTTTACACTCTACAACCAGCAACCAAGGAGGCCAATAAACTGTATCATTCCACATATATCAAGAGACCTTCACCCCTTGTATATATACCCTCACTGTACCACCTTACCTAGCTACCATACACATCCACCCTACCTACCCTACCTACCTATCCACCCACCTACCTATACCCTACCGACCTACCCACCCTACCTACCTACATTCCTATCCACCCACCTACCTATATCCTACCGACCTACCTACCACCTTTCCACCTACCTTCCTACCTACCCATCCTACCCTACCTATCTATCCACCCTGCCCACTCACCCCACTATCTACCTTCCCACCCACGCACTTTCCTACCTACCCATCCACCCACCCTACACACCTACCCACCTACCCTACCTTACCTACCTACCCTAATACATATACATACACCTGCCCTCGCATATCTCAACCAGTTACTCACTCACTTACACTTCCCTCCCTCCCTCCCTCCCTCACCTACGTTCATCACAGCTTCCCTCCCTCACTCCCTCTCTAGAGATTATAAGTAAAAATGAAATGAAGGAAACGAAAAATAAAATAACAACAAAAAATAATGAAATGAAGAAAAGGAAGAAAAAAATAGGAAATATGAAATAAAGGAAAGAATAAAATAAAATAACAAATAAAAAATGAAATGAAGGAAATGAAGAAATATAATAAAACAACAAATATATACAATTAACGAAGGAGAGGAAGAAATAATATAACGACACCAAAAAACAAAACAATGAATGAATGGAATGAATGAAGGAGTGGGAGAAATAATCTAACGAATAAAAAAAAAATAACTGGAGGAGAAATAAAATAAAATAACAGCAAATAAAAATGAATAAAACAATTGAAAAGAGAAATAATAAGAAAATAAATAAATAAATTACATCTCTACTAAAAAAAAAAAAAAAAAAAATACACTGACACACAGAAAAACATGGAATTGGGGTAAAATAGATGATCAATATGATAATGAATTTTTATAATGGTGCTAATGAATGACTATGATGATGATAATGATGATAAATATATACTGTATTGCCTATGTATATATATATATTTTTTTTTTGACAGCTTAAAACTTGGTCGGGGTTGGGGGGAAGGGGGGAAGAGAGGGAGGGAGGTGTTGTATAGTAACATAATACATTATTCCTAGCAACCGTGAAATGCCAGTGTGTGTGTGTGTGTGTGTGTGTGTGTGTGTGTGTGTGTGTGTGTGTTGTGTGTGTGTGTGTGTGTGTGTGTGTGTGTGTGTGTGTGTGTGTGTGTGTGTGTGTGTGTGTGTGTGTGTGTGTGTGTGTTGCGTGGGGCCTTTATCAAAACCATTCGTTCTTGCTGTCACTGTATTTCCCGACGCTTTGGAAATTAAGAGGTTGTAAATAAATATGTGACGGTGTGTGTGCAGAGAGAGAGAGAGAGAGAGAGAGAGAAGAGAGAGAGAGAGAGAGAGAGGAGAGAGAGAGAGGAGAGAGTGAGAGACTAAACCAATCCGTTCCTACCAGAAGCAAATTTTATCACCACACTCACATTTACACCATCACCACACCCCACCACACTACACTACACCCCACCACACCCAATGCACCACCACACACCACCTCACCACACCCCACCACACTACCTATATTTTTCCAATGCTCCGGTTGTGGATATATGTTACATGAAGCCCGTTACTGCAGATCATCACACACACACACACACAGAGAGAGAGAGAGAGAGAGAGAGAGAGAGAGAGAGAGAGAGAGAGAGAGAGAGAGAGAGAGAGAGAGAGAGAGAGAGAGAGAGAGAGAGAGAGAGAGAGAGAGAGAGAGAGAGAGAGAGAGAGAGAGAGAGAGAGAGAGAGAGAGAGAGAGAGAGAGAGAGAGAGAGAGAGAGAAACTAATATGAGGGTAAATCCTAAATACTGCGGTTGTTACGGTACCAACGAAAAAGACCAATGTTTAGGTATAGGATCATTAGTGGTCGTACATGTAGATAACGAGCCTCAAACTCCACACCACCAGGTATAAGATAAAGTGACCTCATTCACTCACCTCATAATCTCACAGTTACAGAGTCCAACAGTGATCGTGTATGAGAATTGGTGGCTTCTGATTCCTCCTGACTGTGCCACAAAACAAGCTCCTTCCATAGGGGTGGTGGTTTTCGTGCATCCATGGCCTAATATTTGAAGGACTCGGTGTGGGTAAACCTGGAGCAAGTGATTCCTCCAAACTAATATTCAGGCAACAACAGGCCACCATTATTGTTGTCAATCTGGTTTTGTTTCCTGACATACTTTGGAGGAATTAATTAAAGGCTCTCCCATTTCAATGTACTGTACCAAACGTGTATATTATAGTATTACCTCCTTAACTCGGCCACGTCCTCTTGTGTGTGTGTGTGTGTGTGTGTGTGTGTGTGTGTGTGTGTGTGTGTGTGTGTGTGTGTGTAGCTCCAGTTAACATCTCTCCGGACCCACTGACCTGAAAACATAATAAAAAATAAATTATATACATGTAAGCGTATTTTTCACTCAAGCCATAAAATAGAATTGAGGATAGTTACTATTTGTCATTCATCGTTACCTGTGGACATTTATTTAAGGATCATTATTATTATTATTATTATTATTATTATTATTATTATTATTATTATTATTATTATTAGCCACCGTACCGCTACCACGCTTTCGTATGCATCATAAAAAAATGCTCTTGAATACGACAGCTCAGTGTGTGAGTCCCCCAAGTTAACCTTACATAGCCTATATAGTAATGTGTTCCAAGGTATGCAGTCTGTGGCTCATAACTCACAGGGCCAAGAAAAATGATTCGTGGTGTTGGTGGGAGAAGGAGATGGGGAGTGACGAAAGAGAAGAGTTGGGGAGGAGCATGGAAAGAGAGGAGAGGGGGAAAGGGAGAGGGGAAGAGAAGGAGATGGTTTGGTGTGGGGTAGCGTGGGGTGGGTTGGGGTGGTGCAGGTGTCAGTGGCAGGAAGCTACCCATTTTATATTTTTTTTTTTTGCCTGTGGGAATAGAGATAAGAAGTGATAGGGTAGGTTAAGATAAACACAAAATGGATATACACACACAGAGAGAGAGAGAGAGAGAGAGAGAGAGAGAGAGAGAGAGAGAGAGAGAGAGAGAGAGAGAGAGAGAGGTGAGGGTGAAAGCGTCAATGCTAAATGTTTGTGACAGGTGAGGGAGAGCGAAGGGGGAGAGGGTGGAAAGAAGTGACAGGTGACGTAGAGGGAACTGTGAGGGAGAAAGAGATGAGATAATAACAGGTGAGGGAGAGGTGAAAGGTGATGGAGAAATGAGGAGAAGTAAAGCAGATATGAGAAGTGAGACTGAGAGGAGAGGGAGAAATGAGAAGTAAAAGTCAGAAATGAGAGGTGAGACGGAGGTGAGAGTTGAAGTCAATATTAGGTATAGGTTAGGGAGAGGTGAGAGGTGAAGGGGAGAGAGAGGCTGGTCCAATACTGACTGGTGACGACAGGTGCAGCTGCTCCCAAAATTAAACCCATGATGAAGTCTGTAAGGGGGGAAAGAGGGGGAAGGAGGAGGGGGGGGGGTCTTTTTAAAAATATTATTCTGCCTTCTCTAAATACCAATATATATATACGTGTGTGTGTGGAGTTGTTTTTCTTGTTTGTTTGTTTGTTTGGCCAAGTTCACTCACACCATTCATCACTAACACCAACACTAAGGTATATTATATATGACATTTGTCTTAATTAAAACCATCGTTGCCAATTATATAGTATTTGTGAGATTATTATCACTTCACAAACACCACCATTATGGACAAACATCAGCACTAACTTATATATAAAATATAACTGATACCATCGTTGACTATAATTTCACTAACTCATTTTCAATAACACAGCGACAATTAAACATTTTCTCTCACCAACACCACCATTCTCACTAACTAACATGAACACTAATCTCTTCACGAACACCTAACAATCACACACTACAGTAAGTAACACATTGACAAACATGGACACACTCGTTTCCTTGATAGCACCACTAACTTTCAATAATATTACAGTCCCTAATTTGGTAGTACATACATACATACGCATGTTTTAATGAAGTATCTGTAGACCATTAGCAAAATAATAAAAAGAAAGAAATCTACTAACTCATAAATAGGTACACATTTAATTGCAGATTTCAACACACACACACACCTCTTCAACTGAAACACACACATACATAGTCAACTAAAACACACACACACACACACACACTTCGCCAGCTGCAGTAAGGAAGGTGTGGTGTGAGAGGTGTGTGTGTGTGTGACGTCACTGCTGTCAGAGTGTTTAGTATGCCTGGTGGGAGATAGGTAAGGTAAGGTAAGGTAAGGTAAGGTAAGGTACGGTACGGGATGGTATACGCAGAGTAGGTTAGACTTGTCAGTAAAGTTAGAAATCGTAATATCATTCATGCAGTGAGAGAGAGAGAGAGAGAGAATGGTAGAGTGAGCATTCCCCTCAACCCTCATCCCCACACACACACACATACATCCACACCCCCACAGTAATCAAATGTATGGGATAATTAAAATATGCTTTTTTGTTCTATTCTTTATCCACAGCTTCCCCATTTTTTTATTTCCTTCCTTATTTTGCATATTTTTCCTATTTTCTATCCATATCTTTCCTATTTCTGACCTTACGTATTTAACCTCTTTTTCCTATTCTCTATCCAATGCTTTCCTATTTCTCTCCTTTCTTATTTAATCTATTTGTAATCTCTATCCATATCTTAATTCCCCATTTCTCTCCTTCTCTCGTTTATTTATTTACACCACTTCACTCATATTTCCATCTGCATTATTTCAGCTTTTTTGGTAAATATTGAAAGAATTACCGTTATTGCATACGATGTTTCTACCTTCATTACCCACTTATTTAGACCACTCTAAGACTACAGTATTTTCTTCTATGGCATTTCTTCTGAAAATTCCCCATTTCTTTTTTTTTTATTTTGAAATTAGCCTGACCTTACCTGATCTGACCTAACCTAACCTAGACCGCATTAGACTACCGGGACCTAACCTGGGCAAACTACCAGGAAATAATCGTGATAAAGTACAATTAATGACTGGGGCAAAATACTGGGACCCAGCTGGATCTGGCAAAACTGCTGCAAAACGGTCATTCTTTCAATAAATACCCAGCTTTTCATTGTTCAGTTCATTTTCTACCGATTATTTTGATGAAAAAAACAATTTATTAACCTAATCTACTTCACCTCGCCTCACCTAACCTAACCCTGAGGTTGCCCCAGTCCGAATGAAGACCTAATTATAGTTTGGTTAGATTAGGTCAGGTTAAATTTATATATCACTATTTTTTTATATTTGTATATAGTCCAATAAAGTGAATAGAATGGCAAAATGTAGGTTTATGTAAATTATAAAAAATGGAAAAATCAATATACCATTTTCTTTCAAAATCAAACACGAAGATAATAATAATAAGAATAATAACAGAACCCTAGTGTGCTTCGGCAGGATCCAACTAGATGTAAGTTAACTTATATTTGTTTTAGTCATTCCTCTTCTAAATGGGTATTCTTTTTAACCAGCTGAGGAAGAAAATTGGCTACAAGTTAGAATATATAACTTTAGAAAATAGTTGATGGACAAATTGCTATAAAGAAACACTGCATTAATATAACCATAAACGCATCTCAATTATCATCTCTTTCACTCCCGACAAAAACAAACATTGCATTAACATAATTATAAACACTCAAAAATCGTCTCTCACACCCACGACAAAAGAAACTCAACAGCCAGTCACAATCATACTGTATTAAACAATCATACTGTATTATCTACTGTCAATACACATCTTTTAAGTAGTTCAGGATATGGTAGTTATATTATGACATAAACAGGTACAATAGTATAATAATTTAGTTACTTACCTGCTTATTATTATTATTATTACCATTTTTTGGGGTTGGTGAGCAGTAAGGCGATATTCCGTCATTCATTATAATTATTACACATTATCTATTGTAGTACCAATACACATCTTTTAAGTCTTTCAGTATATGCTACAGCTAATGTGACACAAACAGGTATAATAATAATAATATAAAGTTTTCGATACTTACCTTAATAATATAATTTTGGGAGGTGCATGAACTCTATAATGTCCTTCCACTTGATAACAATCATGGCGTGTTTTGTATGCTGCCTACATGCCTAAATGTTTTGTTACTTACAAGCCTAAAGAATTATCATTAATAAGGTAAGTTTCGAAAACTTTATATTATTATTATTATACCTGTTTGTGTCACACAAGCTGTAGCATATTCTTTTCATGCATGGATAAAGAAAAAAAAATCTTAACGCCCTGCAAGTCAGAAACCAGCTTTATTAATTAAAGTCTCCTAGTCGAATTAATCTACAGTATTTTTATTCTTTTCCACTCATCACTACTCATAAATTTCAGTTATACACATAAATAAATAATGCCACCCACACTACAGGTATCCTACATCATCTCACTAACCAGAGAGAATAATAATAGTTTGTTGTCATTATGAATATGTTACTGACACAGAAAATAAATAAAATAACTTGATTAACATACACACATTTATTGGTTTATATCACATCTGTACAAGCTTAAACTCTAAATACTGTACAAAACTATGAAAGATAACAACAATATTCTTGCTCTATATATTATTTATTATTATTATTACTATTATTATGCTACTCTGCTATTGGAATGTTCATGTCACTTTTCTTGTTTGTTTGTAGTGCATAGAGCCGTATTCAAGAACATTCATGGTGCATACGATGGTACGATGGCTCCAAAGGCAAATGACAGAGCTCTCGTACAGTACCACATCAACGCCAACACAATGGATGTTCTTGCATACAACCCGTAGCTTCATCAAAAACAGTTATGAATGATGCTGACAACACAGATAATGAGAGTAATACATTAAAAAAAATTCAAATACAGTAAAGTCTGCCTACAAAAAAGTTAGGCTAGAACAGGGAAAGTAATAATTAATATATCTAGGGGGGATAGGTCAGTCAGTCCTCTTATATTGTTGTACGTCTTATTATTGTGATGCATTTATAGGGCACAGCAGGACAGGTAGTGTGAGATCATGTAGCCTGGTTTTTTATTTTTTTTTTTGCACCAGATTCAGGAATAATGAGCTAAACTAATGTGGGATATTTCTTGTAAACTACACTGGCGTACACAATGACAAATTATCATAACAGATGATCTTGAACCGAAACTGGAGATACGACAAACACCAGAACAAAAAAAGAAAGGCTGACAGTAATAAATGTTATCTTCAATAAAAACAATCTTCATTGCTATGTTCACATCGCAAAAAAATGGAATCGCAGCGATGAAGATTATTTTAGTTGAAGAGAAAGATTTTAAATATCACCCTATGAGTCTCCAAAGTTAATACCCCGCAGCTGATAGCAATACATGACGAGGAATATAATCATTAATATCATACACTTTGAGTGGTTTTATTTAACATACTCTTCGATGAAAAGGCATTTTGCTGCTAAATTCCCACTGCAAAATAATGCAAACTCAGCGACGAAGAGAACTTTTCATTGAAAAAGTAGATTAATAATACTGTACCACCCGTTATCTAGCTCTTGCTTCACATACATGAGAATCAACTTTAGTAGGCTACTGTAGAAGCAGAGAGTATGGAACCAACTCTATACTTTGCTGAGTTGGATCAATTCTTGTGGAATGTTGAATATCACAACATGTAGTAGCTACTGTACTGTAGTTTGTTTGGGAATAAAGTTAAGAGACCTGACAATATTTTTTTGTTTTAAGTTTTATATAAATATCTTGTATATTACACATGTACAGCCAAGAATATTAAGAAGCTCTAAACTTTGAAATTATGTTTTATCACTATTTCAAAAGTAGACAGACGCAATATCGATATACTCTACTGTAACTTATTTTGTATGAAGGAAAGTATACTGAGAATATGGCATTACCAAATTAACTGGCATATTTTTTTTTCAAAGGTAACAAATACACTTGCACAGTCAGCCATAAAAGTTTTGACCTAGTAATGTGAGCTCAACCTTTTTTTATGATGGAAATCAACAGTCTGACACAATATTATAAAATTACATTAAGGGGTTATATAGTACAATGTTGTTGTTGTTGGTAAATCAGGAACAAGTGATTCTTCCCAACTAACTATTCTAAGCAACAATTAAGACACTAATATAATATTTTTATTGGTCCTGTTTCCTGACATTCTTTAGAGTAGGCTACAGTAATCAAGGCACTCCAATGTAACAAAAGTATATTATAACCCCCTTAATGTTTTCATGACTCAAATGGACTGTCCTACATTTATACTTTACAGGTATGTACACTGGGGGGTCAATAATTCTGTCCTGATCCAACACACAATAAGAATGAACTTCTACCAACTGAAATGGTTCAGGAGGAGTGGGATGCGAGGTTGGTAAAAGATTCACGGTGTGTCTCAGATCAGGACAGAGTTATTGACCCCCAGTGTACATTCATTTTTGAGAAGTGCGTACAGTACAGTTCTCAGCTCACCGTAATGCTTGTACTGTACTAATACATTATACATTACAATACACCCCTTCACCGTAAATGTAGCTTTTTGATGTTATATTATCCATATTCACTACAATAATTATTTTTGCCTTTGTGATAAATTCTACCTGTATTGATGATAATGATTCACTTCACCATAATAGTTATTGCTTTGATTTGAATTACACCTCATCAAACATACTCGGGCTTAATTCATGCATAACAAAGTCATCATTACCGTGGTAGACAATGCTAGACAGATAGAATTTTCAGTACATGATTTATTTCTACAACCACTTCACTCAATTCAACTGCGCTGTGATTTACTTCTACTGTACTCTGTATTTACAATTAGAATGTTATGCACCCTTGAGTAATCATAGTCAAAGTGAAATTACAGTAGATCCTTGACATACTTGTAATGCAAATAAATACTTGTACAGTATCTACAACTTCATTATACACTCAGTCCCACAAATTGAAGACCACCAAATGTTCTCCCAGGCTACTGTTATTCATTCATTACCATACAGGATAATAAGTGATCAACTGTGTCTGTGTTAAATTGTAAGGGTTGAATATGATAGTGTATAATCAAGGGTCTAACATAGCATTATTGTGAGTGATGAAATATAACTTCAGTAATTCAATATAACTAAGTACAGTGCCTTGTAATGCTAGTGAGTAATTGTATAGTATAGTGTCCACCACAACCTTGATTCACACTGCCTAAGGAGAAGAGATATTTTTGGGGGAAAATTCTAGCTAGGGTTCATATTCCTCCAAACTGTGCCACGATACAGACCAACAACTCCACATACTTTTCTCACACCATTTCTATTCACACAGTTGTGGAGAATCAGTAGCCATCAAATTCACTAAAAATATCTCAAGTTCTCACACCATTTCTATTTACACAGTCTGGGAGAATCAGTATCCCTCTAACTCACCAAAGAAAATATCTGTACCCCTCCATATGTAGCTATAGGAGATGGGTATACCTTAAACTGTATCTTGATTAGTCAATGTGTTTGTTATTTACACCTATGTACACCCACCGCCAACTATCCTTAATCAGATCCATATAACACGAGGCCATGCGCAGGGAAAGTCTTGGGACGGCCTGAAACAACGACGACGAATGCGATGGCGCTTTGTTTATGGAAAAATTGTACCAGTAGTAGATTTTGTTGTTGTTGATGATGATGACGTTTCTAATCCCACAACTTTTCTTACGCATGACTCCCAATGTCAAACTCTTTATGTAATTGCCCACAACAGACTGACAACCATAGTCTAGTTAGCAGCCTTAGTATTATTATTATTATTATTATTATTTACTCTTAAACAACAGCTGCCGGTTTACAAATTATTTCTGACAACCTTTAAACAACTTTATGTAAGCACTCCTAATGTTCAAAGGTTATTAAAGTTATTCCAGGTAAACAATAAATAATAGCTTACATCTTATACAGTATGGAATATATACTAGGCTTAAACCATATAATTAATGTTATAGGCAAAACCCAGTTGTTCAAGAGTTAAATACAGTATCTCCACAACCCAGGTCATTGTTCCCAACTTTATCATCTTACTAAAAAAAAAAGCATAGAAATATATATAACCCATAGTCTTATGTAATTACTGTACAAATGTTGAAGATAACAGAAACTGAGAACAGTTGTAAAGCACCACATATGGTGTGTGAGAAACTGTTTTAATGTTCTTGCCTTGAGCTCTAGCACACCATTTACACATAAAAATATAAGACAAATCACTTAGGACAGACAGAAAACAACAAAGCATTCTGTACGTGTCTGTGCATTACTGAAATTATTCCGCCTTGTTACAAGTCAAAGATAAGTACAGTATGATGTAAATAACTCCATACATACATGTACTGTACTTATAATCAGATTTTGTTGTGATGAAAGCTTTGCATATAATACAGAGTGCAGTTTCAGAACCATATCCAGCTATAACAATCTTATTTACACTACAACACCTACAGAAAAAAAATAGTCAAGTAAAAAATACCTGGTACTCATAATAATCTTGTGACTTAAAATTGTAATGAATTTATTTTTTATGATATTATGCATAACAAAATGATGTGTTAAAACAGGTAACTGATATAATGAACTCTGTCGTGAAGATGAATGTGATGAAGTACAATGGCAAATGTCTAATTATTTTTCAGACCGAACTCAAAACTGTGGGTGGTATGCAAGAACATCCATGGTGTCGACGATGATGTGGCACCGGTACGATGGCCCTGTTGTTTGTCTATGGAGTCATCGTACCGGCACCAAGCCATCGTCAGCCAGCACCATGAATGTTCTTGAATATGACCCAGTGTCACTTCACAGAAAAAAAAAAAAAAAAAAAAATCACACTAAGAACAAACTCGCCTGAATATGAAGTTAATCTCAAGGAACCTCTGTCCAACATTCTCGGGCAGGTAGGCACATACATTCTGGAAAAAATATATATATATATTTCTTGTAAGTAGGCACTGTCATTCTGGGACAAAAAATTACTTAATATAGTTCCTGTAATTAGGCACTATCATTCTGCAAAAAATAAAATATCAATGCAATTTGTCTACATGTGAAGATGGGACATTTTCGTACAACATTATCTCTTTATGAATGCAAACCCCTGGATTTATTATATACAGTACTATTGTTCTATGACTTTGATGCTACTAATATATAGAGCCAGAATTAATTTGTGTGATGAGTTTGAGAATATCAACAAACAACCCTGTCCTTCAAGTTACAATATGATATAATAACAATTTGCATTCTCTCTTACCTCCTCTCCATCCATAACTGGTATTCTGAACTTGTAAGCTACTTGAAACCACAACCCAACATTGGTGAGTGTAAAATAGAAGTCTTGAGGAGTCTCCCCGTTAATCTCGACCACATCGTTGGGTGAGGTGGGCTCGGTATGCTCGCACTGCCCCGAGGGAAAGGTGGGAGTGCTACCGTTGCCACTCGCACAAAAGGTGGGCTGTTTTGCGATACTTTCCATCATATATCTGTAACAGAGGTGAAAAGGAAGTACAGTACAATATTGTACCACTCATGAAAAATTTATACCCTGAATTTGCTATACTGTTAGTGTGTCCTTTCTAGTCAGTCAATTAATCAGTTAGTTCAATGATGATATATCTAGTACAGTAGTAAAATAATATTCTATAAAAATTCTGAAATGTACAGGAAATGTAACTCATATTTGTTTAACACACACAGAAAAGAAAAATACTTTAATATTCTTTGCAAATTTTAAAAAAACAGTACAAAGGATATAACTTGTGCTCATTTAACACACACAGACAAGAACTGAACAAGAACACTTGTATCCAAAAAATGCTATACAAATGCTATGCAAAAGCATAGGAAAATTATTTCTACCTAACTAACTGGTGCCTACCTGAAATGCAGTGTGAGGTTTGCATGAGGCATGAACCTGGATATTGGCAGGTCGTACGTATAGTTCTTGGCATTGTTGTTGAAGCATTCTTGGTAGGTATCGGCTGGGTTGAGGCAGTACAAGTGTGTGATGGTTTGGTTCAACTCCACAATCTCTATGGTTGGCATCTGGGTGTTGGTGTCTGGGCAAAGAATATTATTATAACTTAGAGTTTTGTACTGTATTTATCATTATACAAAGTAGCAAAATTAATACAGCATTTTATAGATTGCACTAAAAAGAATCTACCATAGAGTACTTTGCCAGAGTATCTTACACAGAGTTACAATCAATATTGTACTGTACTGTCCAGTTAAAGCCACAAGAGGGTCAACAGCAATACGTACTTATCTGTGGGCTGTACTGGGGTGGGTTATTGCCGGTGGATCGCTTGCTGTGTATAGACCGCTTACTCAGGATCTGCTTAAAGCTGCGTGCGTTTGAGGGTCGGTTCATCCGCACTCTGTGACGGGCCAGGCGATGGTCGAGGGAATCAGATTTCTTGCTGGGGACTTGCTGTTGGAACTATGGGAGGGTGGATAAAGTCATGGAATTATCATGTTGCCATTTTTATCTTTATCGTCATCATTATTATTACATATTATCACCTCAGTCAGCAAGGAAATAGAATCATCGTCATTTTTATCTTCATTATCATTTGTCATCATCATACATATTACAGTTATTTTAAATACAATATTATAGTGCATATCAGGGAAATGCCCACACATTAATAGTAAATCAATTGCCCACCTTGAACTGTAGACACAAACAAACATAAAGAGCAAATCAGTGTCTCACCTCCTTTAACCGTCGAGTTTCAGACTGGGTGGTTGAATCATTTACTGTGTTTGGGTCACTTGTTGACAGTTTGTTGGTAATCACCTCTCCATAATGGGACATTGATGGGGGAATGGTAGTAGATCCTGTCAAAGGAAAGCAGATAATCTTTTATATAATTGATTTCATGGGCAGACTGTTAGCTGTAAATAACAAACTGTATTACTTTGAGAAACTTTAATTGACATCTCACTAACACATTGCTCCATTCCTGAAAAGCGTGGAGATTTTGTTATCAGCAACAATTAAGGGGTCTATCACTTTAAGACTTCCCTCCTCACTCTACAGTAGGCCTACCATCCCACTAAACATTAATATCATCAAAGTTAATAGTTGGAAGAATCTTACGACTGAGTGATTATCTATGCACCGATGTCAAATAAACATATTATATAGTATTCTAAGAACCGTTCTACCCCAATACAGTACATTACAAAATATACAATACAGTACAGTACTGTACAGTACATTACAAAATATAACAATGTGTGACTGACCATAGTGGGTAATGCGTCGTGTTATGGTGATGGCGGTTGTGGCAGCAGCTGTGGTCTGGCTCTGGTACGGTTCATTCACTACACCCAGCATGGTAAACGATGGACAGCAAAACTCCTGAAGGATATCATATTCATTTCATCATTTTATAAACCTACTACCAGTCTCTTATTGCAGGTACAGTACACTCATTAAAAAAAAATTGCTAGAAGACTGAATGATAATGTTTTAGATCCTAATTGTACCTATGAATAATGTGATTCTATATGTCACACCAAAAACAGAATAAAAAATAAATAAAAAAAATGTGACTCTATACAGTACATACATCTAAAAAAAATATATACAGTATATGTATATCCCGTAGGCAGTAAAGCGCTATACTGTACTATCAGTCACTCACATGACACACGGGATCTTCACCGGGCCCAGTGTCCGGGCACCCCTCGGGCTTGCCTATATCAGGAGGCTGGGGTAGTATGGGGCTGCGAGTGGTGGTGGTACTAGTGGTGGTGCTGCTTCCAAAGTTCGGCTTGGTGGTGAAGAAGACCGAGGTGGTGTCATCGTCGGCGGTAGTGGAGGAGGGGCGAGCGGTCGAGGGCGGTCGGGCGGTCGGGGGAGCCATGGAGGACGATAGGATGGTGGTGGCGGCTGTACTTGCTCTGTGGGGTTGATGCAGCAGAGAGGGTGAGATCAATTAATTACTGTTCTGTACTGATCATCAAATTACTTTACTGTACTGATCGAATAATTACTGTTTTGTAATGGTCAATTAATTACTGTATTATACTTTGATGAACTATATTTAGTGAAGAGCATGGAGTGAGAACACTAATTACTTTATGAGGAGAAGATGCTGACAACAAATGGGAGACTAATTTTTCCTTCAAACTATGTCAACAAACAGACCATTTACAATACAGCACAGGGAGGTACATTTAGTCTTGTCATTATTTTTTTCTGGCAGAATTTGAAGGAAGTGGTACATCAAATCCTATCACTCCTAGTAACAAATGGTGATGCATTATTCGAGACTCACATTGTGGAGATTGAGTTTCCTTGTTGTCGGTCATGGTAGTCTAAGATGTATATAGTTGCCATCGCCATTAAGCTGAAAAATTACATACATTATCATTATTTTTTTTTCCATTTTGGAGTGATAGCGTTTACATTTGATCAAACTATAATAAAAGATGTGGGGTCAATATACAGTACACTCCATTAGATAAGTTACCATATTTATTCACCTATTCATTCATATGGGTTGATATCATCTTCCCTCGTGGAAACTCCCCTTATGAAATGACCAAGGGAGAACACCAATAAATATTCCATCTCATTTAGCAAGATTTTACAGGGCCAACCTATTTATCCAAAAGAGGCTATTCATGTACTTCTTACCCTAAGGAGATTCCCTAGTGTAAAATTACTATAGTACAGTACAGTACAATTATGTGTAGGTTCAGATCATACAAAGAAAAAATATTCCCAAAACATTCCAAAACTACTCACCAAAATGCCATGATGCAGACGAGGGTAATGGTTGTGACCTGGAGTGTTTTGTTGCTACACACTCCCTCGTCATGGCTGCCGCCCCCTACATGTCTGCTGCGTCTGGTTGAACATCCACGCCCTCGTTTACACACTGATGACACTCGCGACGTGGCTGCCAGAAACAGACAAAATCATTCACAATAATTATTACTGAGGTATTGCTCTCTCATAGTACTGTATCTTCTTAACATCATCCCTTATTTGAAATGGATGATGATTTTTGCATTATTCTCTAGCCAACTCCTTATCAATATTATTCTTTCAGAGGGAAGTATGCGTAACTAAAACTTCATACTAAGTCGTTTAACCCAACAAGACAATAAAAGGAAAACCATAAAAATCATACATATAACGTACCGGTTCCTGAGGTTCGCGTTGAGACGGAGGAGGTAGTTGACTTAAAGGATTCAAATCTTCTTAACTGGGATATTTTCTTGTTCATGATCTCGAGTTCGCCAATACGGTTCTCCAAGTTGCCCGTGACTTTACACAGCTCCTTCACAGCTCCCACGTTCTCCATGAATATACGCTCCTGGACAGCAAAGATAACAACAACAAAATTTAGAAAACACAACAGTACTGAGAAGTGAAGAGGCTCGTTGTTCGGGACTGAGGACACACAAATAACAAAATATAGAAAAAAAGGATATTGCGGTACTGAAAACTGAAGAGTTGAAGAGACTTGTCCCTCAGGATTTGGGACACATGAATAACAAATCAACAAACATTACTTTCTCTTAATTACTCCAACTTAGCCAATGTATGTCACCCTGAAAACTCTTCCTTATTTGTGGGAAATCCAAGTCAATTTCATGGGACAATACACTTTAACTGTAACTAACTTTTTGCAACATCATATTGTACTACTGTACTCACTTTGTTTACAAGTAGGAAGTTTTCAATCTTCTCCCCGTTGGACAGAGTGACACCACCAGTCGTCTTCACAGCATCAGGTATAACTTCTTTTACCTGGAAGTCACAAGAACATCATGGTTTAATTTCATACTATACATTGATGGGCAGCAAATATCATGTCAATTGTTCACTTGTTTGTCATCTCATGCACATACAGTAAAATTAAAATGAACACATATTTTTGTAACCGTGACTATGATTCTGAAGATGTAGTACAGTATTATAAGAAGGTTGTGCAGAAACTGTTTGTTGTATTGAGGTCAAGTTGGAATATATTACAGGAATATATTACAGTATGTGCACTTTCACACGGTAAAAAGGTGTGTGTGATATGACAGAAATAACGAGCTCAAATGGAAGTTTGGAGATAATAAATGATGGTATGTACTGTAATGGAGACAGTTCAGGAAGAAATACAGTACCATTAACAAAACAAGAAAATCCTTTCCACAATTCAATGTTAATTATCACATGTAACATTCACTACCATTCCTATTATTAATCTGTGTCATTGATGTCTTCAATAGCACTCAAAGACTGTGAAAAATGCACAACTTTAATTTTTCAGTACTGATGGAATTCCACCTCATACTGTTCATAGCTGTTTATCACTCTGAACCTCAAAAATTAATATACAGATATTGTGTGGGATTCTCAACTTTCAGTGTTAATAAATTACTCAAATATTTAACTGAAAAGAAAAATGGTACAGAAGGACGTGTCTCATATGAACACATCTCCGTTAAATAGACCTGCTGGAAAGACAAAGGAAGAATATTATTGTTGCCTGTAAGTATGTTAGTGTTGGTAATACCGAGTGATTTACAATGCACACCCAGTTTATAAAATATCTTAACTGTTATGAGTATAGATAACCTACTTGGGGATATAATTTTAATACAGGTACAGTATTATATCGACTGTACTTATTGCCAGACATTGTATGTTACTAGAGATGTGACAGAACTGACAAGATACAGTATACAGTAATATATTTACTAACGAATACCATGAACTTTAGGGATCCTGTGATGCAGTAGTCCGAAAATTGGAGTACTGTGAACGAGTCCTTTAAATACTGCCACGAAACACCACCTGTATTGAAGGAGCTTGTTTTGTGATATATTCAGGAGGAATCAGAAGCCTCCAATTCTCATACACAATCACAGGGTCCTAATTATACATGCAGTGCCATTACCAAAACGAATAATACTGAATAAACAGACAGCAAAACAGACAGGAATTTATAGCTAACCCAACAAGGTGAGTTAAGGCCCAGTCAACACCATAAGGGAAGAGAAGCCGACAGATTTTAATTCATCCACAATGTGTCTGTCTTTCCCAACTCAAGATGCAGTGTGTCAAGTGGGAAGCAATCACGTGGGTGGGCGGACGGATGGGTAAATGGGTGGATGGATAGGTAAATTGATGGATGGATGGATGGATGGATGTGTGATTGGTTGGATTGGTGAGTAAATGGTTGGTTGGTTGGTTGGATGGGTAAATATTTGGATGAATGGATGAATGTGTAAATGGATGGATGGATTGGTGGGATAGATCAAGAGGTATGTGCTTCAACAACAAGTTAGTAGGCTACTCACGTATCGGCCGCTCTATGAGTCACTGATAAAGTTTTGGGCCCCCTTGTGCTGTGGTGAGCTGAGTACATTACATTACATACCATATTACGTCTTTCTGGTACCGCTACGTTATTCACTATCAAACATAACAGGATCTATCTACAGTGCATTACATACCATATTACGTCTTTCTGGCACCCCTATGTTGATACTGTATCTATCTACAGTGACTTAGGTACATTATATACACCATAACCAATCTGGCATGACTTGAGATTTGACTGACTGGGAATAAAACACTAAGCGGCAGCAGAGCTATGGTCCTTTTTCTTTTCTTACTGCCGGAGAGGGAAGTCGTTGAGGGGAGGGACAAGGAAAGGAGTGGTAGTCAGAGAGGCCAAAGTGCTCGAGTTGTAACATTACTGGAGGTGGAAATAAACCCTGTGCATTATCCAAACTTGAAATGAAAGGCACCGTTCCTTCTTGAACTATGGGCCATATGTCATAACATCTGTGTTGTTGATGATGGCGAGGTATCGGTACGATGACTCTGTTGTTTGTGTATCCAGTCGTATTATTGGTACCACACCATCACCAATACCATAAAATAATGTTCTTGAATATGGCCCTATAATCCGTATTTGACAAATGACAAACGTACCCTGAGTTTCCCATCCCACAAACATACACTAAATTTGGAGTGCAAAAGATGTGAATACAATGAACAGAGCCTCATATTTCACTTAACTAAAATCTACTACAGCTACGGAATATTTTGACTTTGTGCAAGTTTATGATGAAGGCAGCATTAATCTGAACAGAACACAACAGTTTAGTAACACACGATGACCGTACTTTAAATATAGGCAACATCACAACTCGTTAGCGAATGATGTGATGAAACCAATATACGAAAAGAAGTGATGGTAACATAACTGAGGAAGTACTGGTAGTAACAGCACCATGGTAAGGATTACTAATAAGGGACATAATTATCAGAGTTCAAGGTTAATAGACTACAGTACAGTATTCCCCAGTAACTTCTATCATTATTTTTATTATTTATTTTGCATGTTTTACTCCAGTTATTACAAGCAGATTTTCCTTGTAAGTAGGAAGTCAAACATATCTAAGGGATTTTTTTATGAGATTCTATGCTGTTGGGAAATTGTACCCCAAAAAATAGAGGTACAATGCGGTACTTTTTTTTCTGTTTGTTTGGAGTACATTAATCACCAAAATATTTTACTCCCTCAACAGAACTGCAAAGGATGATAAAACAGAGGTGAGAATTAAGATGCAACAAAATTGGTGCAGAATGTGTTTACCTCCTGTGCAATGACTCCTGTGTCGTACACAGCATCACCCTCCATGCCTGCTTGTTCTGCAAACTCTTCACGGTAGGCATACTTCACTACTCTCAGGTTCTGGACATTCTTCAGCTGTTCCCGTGTGTCTACCTGCAAGGGTGACACTCATTTCAGTTGGTATATACAGTACAGAAGTGCTTATATTTAGTGGCACAATACCGTACTCCAGCTGTAATAATTATCATCTATATCTCTTAAAACAGCATAATAATAAGATATATTATATCAGTCTCATAGTTATATATACTGTAGAATGTAAAACCAATACTGTACCTCTGTTACCAACCCATTGCAATCCCACTACCAATACTAATCCAATACAGTTTCCTTTTAAATTACTCCATCCATCCATTCATCCATCCATCTTTTCATCCATCCATCCATCAGTGCATCTAACCATCCATCTATCCATCAGTGCATCCATCCATCCATCTGTTCAGCTCACCTCTGCCACATCCTTCTTGGCACGACAGTCCGATGGTTGAAGAAGCTGTCCGGTGATCTTAAGGTTACCGTGAATGACAAGCGCCTCGTCCGGCCGGTCCGTGTTGATGCCTACACGACCCATGTGGTAGATGGACTCCGGGTAGCTGCCTCGCTGGAACGTGTACTCTACATCGCTCTCAAACTGACCAGGGTTGGATGCCTGTACAAGGAAGATACAAAGGGGGTACAGTATTATTTAACTACTGTACTTTACTTCTCCGAGGAAAAGTTCTCTTCATTACTCGGTTGCAATTACTTTGCAATACGACAACGAACCTTTTCATCAAAGAAAAATTCAAACTCTGTAATATGACCCAAAGATTAAGTTTAAAAAAATATAACTAGGATGTTGAAAAGTGGAAGATGACTGACGAGTCCTTTGTCGTTTCACATACTGTATACAGTATACTGTATTTCTTCCAGCATTACCTTATCAAAAGTCTTCTCTTGAGATATGTACTGTGAGGGAATAGGTGGTGTAATCTACTATACCCTGCTTACTCTTCAGGTCACAAAGACTAACATACATACATACATGAATAGATCCTAGCACACATACTATGTTCCATTCCTATATCACACCACAATTTTGTCCTGAAGTTGATTTTCTCTGATGTGTGTGCAGTGATAGGGTAGGCAATTTAATCTACCCTACTTACTTTACATACAAATGTCCTGCATTACAATGTCAAACATAACACACAACCTTACCCTGACGATGATTTTCTCTGATGCGTGTGCTGCGATGGGGTAGGCGTTGTCTCCACAGTGAGCCTTGAGTCCCACCACCAAGTAGAAGTACCGTTGGTCTGGGTTGGGTTTGCCTTTCTTTCTCATATTGTTGCTGGTGGTCTCAGAGAAGTGTAGTCGTCCCACGGTGATCTTGCTGCCTTGTTCGCACTTCATTTCCACACTGTCAAAGGGAAGGGTAATGATGGTGGTTAGAGGGTATGGAGGGATAATGAAAACACCAGACCCTTGAAGTTATGTGAGGAAACAAGAAAGATGAAAGACATTGGACTGTACTCGTATTGGTATGAACTGAATGGACTGGTTCAGTACTTAGGTGTTTGAACCGGAACATTTGACTGGACTTGTATGGAATAAACAGACTGGTGTTAATTATTTGTACTGGAACATTTGACTGGACTGATAATGACTAAGTTGTAATATGTATATTGACTAAACTGGTATGAAATGAGCAGAGTGGTAGAAGTTCTTTAGAGAGTACAATATTGACTGGTTTACTACGACACTAACTGTACGGGATGAAAGGCCTTCTTGCTGCGGTCGCTCTGGCTCTGCTCCACTCGTATGACCTGCGACGGGGACTCAGTCTTGACGCCAAAGAAGTGCACATAGAAGCGGTCCACCTTCTGCAGACCATCAGGACTCTTCACAAACACCGGATCACCACTCACGGCCTGGCAAAGGGAATACGGACATACAGTAAGTAGCTGTATGTTTATGAATGTGTGTAACATGATTGATTGATTGAATGACTGATTGATTGATTAAGGATGACAGAAGAATGCCCTAGATATGGCAAATTATGGTAGTACAGTATCTTATTACCGTACAGTAATGTCATTCATAATTTATACAGGCAAAATAACATACAGAATGAACGGATATAATGACAATAAAATGGTACAGTATAGAATGGTCTGTGTGGTCCATCATTAAGTCACCTCACCTGGACATTGACGGTGACTTGAAAGTGGTTTTTCTTCTGACACACAAACGCCTCGTCGGGATTGGAGAAGTTGAAGCCCTTGTCTGCGGCCACACGGAACGATGGCAAGGGTCTGCAGAAGTAGGTTTCATGGTCATATTTAAGGCCATGTAAATTGTAGAGTGATGTGCATATAGAGCATGTGTGTATGTGTTTGTGGGTGTGTGTATGAGGTTGCATGTGGTAAAGTGTATGTGTGTGTGTGTGTATCACCATACAAACAAAAGAGGAAAAAATACAGAATCAAGAGGCATAAGTAAACAAATAACAAAATTATCTTAGTCAAAAATTCTCAATAATAAAACTCAGTCCAAAAAAATAACAAAACTAATAATATAAAAAATAAACTTACAATTCCTTAAGTTCAACATCACAAAGCGTACTCCAGTTATGTGGTTGGAAGTTGTGGAATCTTATACACTGATATGAGCCATCTAGAAAAGGTCCTGCCCCCGTTGAATCCGTGGTATACTCGTCCTCATCACCATACGTCACTGCTATGTTGGGGCCTCGTGTATCACCGCCCACCAGATCTGTTTAATTAAGGGGGTAATAATACACTTTTAATTGGTACACTGTGCTTCACCGCCCACAAGATCTGTTTAATTACGTAGGCCTACACCTTTAATTGGTACACTCGTGGTCAGAAAATGTGTCCCTATCCCCAGGCAAAATGAATCACAAACAGCCTAGCTTTGAAGGTTCGAACAACGTGTGTGTCTCCATCTCCATATAAAACACAGTACACCACAATCCCTAGCTCATCTGATTGAGTCCAAGCTCAAGATCTGGAGCAGGATGTTTCTGGACGACAGCCCACCCAAAGCCTCCACTGGTTCAAAATGTGTGTTGCCTCGTGATGGTTTGGGTGGGCTGTCGTCCAGAAATCGCCTGCTTCAGATCTCGGGCTTCGACTCAAGTTTTATAGGGATTGTGATACACATTGGAGTTCCTTGATATTCCTCCAAAGTCAATAATGATGTCATGCACAAAAAACAGAACCAGATGAATGAATATAATGGTGGCATGTTGTAGCTTCGAGGAATCAGTTACTCCAGATTTACTGAGAACTGTACATTAATTTTATCCAAAGGGTAGGCTATATCTTAATCTTTGACGAATTTGAGGACCACTGATTACTCCAAAGTTCTGCATCAACTGAATCGAAGCGAGCCATTTGAGTGAATCTTATGAACTAAATATATTATCCCAAACACCAAAAAGGTTTATTAGTCACGCATGAAAATTTTCGAGCTCATTTCATTGGTTGGAAGGTGTTGCAGCAGACATGACTATTTTTGGTCGAGACTGTCAACCATATCATGACTAACCTGCTGTATACGAGCCTAAATTATTGTTGTCCCAACTTACACCAGAGTAAACAATGGACCCTATACACACACAAAAATGGACCCTATACATACACACACATACATATTAAAACCCTACAAACAAACAAACATGGACCCTACACACACACACACACACACGCAAACAAACAAGATACACGACCTCTATTACTCCTTGACATGGATGTGTGTCTGGTTGGATGATACAATACAATACATAACACCAACCACAACAACACCTTCTCTCTAGTCAAACCTTAATAATATCCCTGAGTGTGAGTCAGTCCATGTGGTAATAACAGATACTATAATATAAAGGGGGGGAGGTCTTGGTGGTCGTTCTCTGGTTGTCTGTCTACAGTGATTTATCAAACGTGAAACATGACCCCATCCAATTTATGTAGTGTGTGTGTGTCTGTCTGTGTGTGTGTGTGTCAACTCTTTCAGTCTTTCATTATGCACATTAGTCAAGGTGTATGCAAGAACATTTCATGGTTGGTGTTGACGATGGTTGGTGTGTGTGTGTGTGTGTGTGAACTGTCAACTCATTCCGCCACTCATTAAAAAAAAAAAAAAAAAAAAAAAAAATTGTTATCCGTGTTTAGAATATGAGTGTGAAACATATTCTACATTCTATTATATCAATCATTTCACACAGTAAATACCACAGGTTATTTAATTAAGATACACAAAAATAATGGTGTCCTGTTGTTGTTGTTGTTGTTGTTGTTGTTGCTTGGAAGAGTTAGGGGGAATTATAGTGGCTTCAGATTTAACACTAACAAGTTATTACGTAATTAATCCCATGAGAAGTGGTTTTGGGTGGCTGTTTAATTTTAGAGTACTGGGAATAATGTGTGTGTGTGTGTGTGTGTGTGTGTGTGTGTGTGTGTGTGTGTGTGTTGTTGTTGTTGTTGAGATTTGTTGGGCTAGATTGTCATTAAGAAGAGACACGTGTATTGTAATTAGAGGAGGGGAGGTGAATATAATGATAGACAAAGATGTGTGTGTGTGTGTGCGTTATGGCTCGAACACACACATTAGTTATGATTCTCTTTAACACACACACACATACACACACACTAGTTAAGGTTATTTTACACACACGCATTAGTTATGGTTCTTTTACACACACACACACACAAGTTATGGTTCTCTTTTACACACAAACACAAGTTATGGTTCTTTTACACACACATTTTTATGGTTCTCTTTTACACACACACAAAGTTATGGTTCTCTTTTACACACACACACTAGTTATGGCTCTCTTTTACACACAAACACACACACAATATTTAGTCATCCCTCCTTGACCTAAGATAGTGACTGACCTGGTTCCTGTTTAATGTTGACCATGGAAGTGTTAGGGTGACTTCCTCCTCCTCCTCCTCCTCCATCAGTCATCTTTCTCTTCTTAGCAGTACCACCAACAATCACCAGCCCCACATCCCCTAAACCCCCTCCACCTCCTCCTCCTCCTCCAGTCCCCGCACCACCCCCCACCACACCCTGGGTCCCGTATACTGATGGGGGGCTACTGGTGGTTCCCCCTACTGACGACCCTGCTAGTGGTATACCCCCTCCTAGCATCAAACTCTGTTGTTGTTGTTGGTAGGTGAGTGTGGTAGTGGGTTGTGGTTGTTGTGGTGGTGGTGGGTGGAGGGTAGTAGTAGTGGTGGTGGTGTTGTTGTTGGGGGTGGGGGTTTGTTGTTGGGGTGTTGTTGTAAGGTGGGGGTGAGGGTTGGTGCCCAGGACAGTGTAAGGGAAGGTCATGACACCCCCTGGCCCTCCACCCCCACTGCCACCCCCACCACCCCCTGGAGGACGGGTGTAGATGTCCCCAAGGCCCCCTCCTCCTCCTCCTCCTCCTCCTCCTTGTATCTTCTGTGCTGCTCAAAAAAAAAAATATATATAAAGATAAATATAATAACAATAATATCCAAAAACATAATTATTATCATCATATTTATTATTATTATAGTTATTATTATTATTATATTATTTTTATTATTATTATTTGTCTCGGGAACTTCACAACACAAAGTTTATGACTGTGATCAACGTGACTAATAAAAGTAGACAATATTATGTGTATCTGATTTTCATTTTGGAATTACTCCGTTCGAAATGTGACATACTCCAGTGAAACAAGAAAAAGAGAGAGAGTGAGTGAGTGGAGAGAGGCAGTGAAAGTGAATGTAATGAGGCGAGAAAACGTACGTGAGAGAGAGAGAGAGAGAGAGAGAGAGAGAGAGAGAGAGAAATATCAAAACAAAAAAGGTGGTGATAGTGAGAGAACCAAAACGGACTTCATAAAACCACCAACGTATCCAACAAACACCATTATTGGAACCTACTAATGTAAACAAACCCCAACCAACTCACGTGGAGACAGACTAGGATGGTCAGGGGGTGAGTAGGGCTCCGAGGCGGAATCAGGGGGGCTGTCTGGTAGGTGGTGATGTCTGGTAGTAGTGGTAATGGTAGTAGTGGTAGTAGGAGAAAATAAAGTATAGTAGTTAGTGTCTATCTATCTATAGTGTAGTTATTATTATTATATTATCATATACACTACGTAGGGATATATATATATATATATTCTTAATTATATTCACAATACACATACATTATCATTAGTTACACCTTCATTATTATTATTGTTATTATTATTATTATTATTATTGTTATATTATTATTGTTATTATTATTATTATTTTCTACACCATTAACACAACACTATTCAATGCGTTATATATCCTCCCTTCACCAAGCTCCAAAATTATGCTTCACAGATTCCAGTCATACATGCAAGAATGTGCATTGAGAGTGAGTAGCATTTTCTTCCGTGTGTGTGTGTGTGTGTGTGTGTGTGTGTGTGTGTGTGTGTGTGTGTGTGTGTGTGTGTGTAAGACCCATGCACCAATACCCAGGATAGGAAGGGTGATGACAGTTGTGGTGGTGTGGGTTGATGTTGTTGTGGTGGTAAGCAATAATTGGCATGGGGATCCCCGCCCCCCGTAGGTCCAACTGCATACCGCCCCCTGTCTCCTCCTCCCTCTTGGTTGTGTGTTGTGGTGGGGGTGGAGGTGGGGGTGGAGGTGGTGGTGGGGGTGGTGGTGGTGGGGGTGGATGGCCTTCTGTACACCCTTCCATACCCGGCAGGTCAAATGTAGTGTTGCCCGGGTACTGAGGTAAGGAGTGACTGTACCCAGGGAAGAGGCACCAAGCAGACGGAGTTAATATACGAGGCAAAGCAACAACCAAACCAAGTGGATGTTTTATGGGAAGGGAAGGAAAGACAAGGGAAGGGAAGGGAAGGGAAGGGAAGGGAAGGAAAGAGAAGGGAAGGAAAGAGAAGGGAAAGGAAAGGGAAGGGAAGGGAAGAGAAAAGAGGGACCACATAATCAGACACAAGGAAGGGAAAAGAACCAAAGAACAACCAAGTCAAAAGGAAGACGGACAACAGTAGTGTGAAATAAAAGGTAAATAAACACGAGTTACCAAATTACCAATAACTTATGAGATGGCAGAGTGCAAGAAAGAAGAGTCACGTGCTTTAACCTATGTGTCAGTAACCATTACCACGTGTGTACAGTCACGCCCAATAGTCCTGTAACACCTCCCCAATGAAACTACTTTACTGGACCTCGAAGTATTTATGATGTGAGAAACTATAAATTGATAAAGTGTTGGTCTCCCACTTTCATCTATTCATTCATTCACTTGATGCAGGACTTTTGATCGTAACTGTACAAGCTGGCTACGTGTAAATTAAAGAAGCAATGAGATAGTTCCTTCTGTTAATTAACTAAACGAAACTTAAAGTAAAAAAATATATAAAAACAGATATAAAAAAAATATATATATAAAACTACAAGGTGCTACAAGAGTTGAATGGAAGAATGTGTGTTAAAACTTGCACATGCAGGGGAAGGTCATTGGTGTTATTGGTGTTTATAAGTGAGATTATTATATAGACTTGGATGCTACTGATTCCTCCACACCATCTTAATAAAACAACAACCCCAACAAGAGCATTCTGTGTTGGGGTGTTTCGTGGGGGAACCAGTGTTAATTAAACTACTCCACAACCACAACAAAACAATAGAACAACTACAGCAGTAATGACACAACACAACACAACACAACACAACTTACTGGTGATGAACTGAAGGGGGCTGTTGTTGTTGTGGTTGTTGTTGGTGTTGTTGGTGTTGTTGTTGTTGATGGTGTTGTTGTTGTTGTTGTTGTTGTTGGTTGTGGTGATGGTGGTGGTGGTGATGGTGGTGGAGTAGGAGTCGTGAGGGGGAGTCTCTGGGGTTACTGTTGTTGTTCCCTCCCTGTTGTAATCCTTTGAGGTCAGACATCCCACCCCCGTGCAAGTCTCCAAAATACCTGTTGCATGAACGAAAGGAAAATGGAAAACGATCAGGGAAAGAAAAAGGAAAATGATCAGAGAAAGAAAAAGGAAAATGAACAAGGAAAAAATATCAAGAGTTAAACTAACTGTATGGTATTTATGGATGGAGGTAATTTCTTGGTGCTGGGGTAATTTATTAGTTGCTGAGATCATTTTCGAATAGGTTTTTGTGAGGGGAGGGAGATTTACATTTAGGCAGGTAGGTATAGGTGGGTAGGTAAGTTGGACCCAGTTATATGCTATTATTATTATTATTGTTATTATTATTATTATTATTATTATTATTATTATTATTATTATTATTATTTATATATTCATTTATTATTTCATTTTTATTACTATTTTATCCTTATTAAGAGAGAGAGAGAGAGAGAGAGAGAGAGAGAGAGAGAGAGAGAGAGAGAGAGAGAGAGAGAGAGAGAACAATACTAACATGGTTTCATTGTTGTCGTCGTTGATGTAACTCTCCAACTGACTGATGTCCAAGCCGTCGTTGTCTATGCCTCCCTCCCAGTCCCGCTCTGCAACGGAACAAAACAACAACAAACATTACACAAATCATAACAAACATTACACAAACCATACACACATATACATATACATAGTTGGTTATTTGGTTGGTTAGTTTGTTTGTTTGCTTGTTTGTTAGTTTTCTTGTTAGTAATTTAGTTTGTTTGTTGGTTAATTTATTGGTTTGCTTATTAGTTATTTAGTTAGCTAGTAAGTTAGTTAGTTAAGTTGTTAGATAGACAGATAGCTAAGTAGGTTAGTTAGTTAGCACATACATACCGTACATATATACATACATACATTCTTCTATTTTTTTTCCATGAATCAGAGCTGGTATTTCCTCCTTCCTTTTATTTATGTTATACAAATAAATAAACCTTATTTCGAAACCAGGACATTCTTCTTCATATTTTTTTTTTTACGGAGCACATCAGAATCTGTATAAAAAAAACTTGATGGCAACCCCTAGACGACAAGCCCCCCCTCCTTTACCCCTTACCCCCAAATCCCCCCCCCCCTCCCATTTCCCCTTACCCCCTAATCCCCCTCCCATATCCCCTTCCACTCCACCCCACTCTCTTCCTCATATCCCTCCTCCCCTACCCTACCCATATCCCCCCCACTTCTCCCCTTATCCCCCTTCATTTCCCCTTCTCTCTCCCTCCCCCTTCCATACCACCGTCTTCCCCACCCCCCACCCCCTCCTCCCCCGACACACTGACACACTGGCTCAGGGTAGACTGGGCAAAAAAAAAAAAAAAACGAGACATAAATAAAGTATAATGATATTTATATAGACCTATACAGTATTTTTTTTTTTCAATAAATAGCCATATTGAGGGGGGGTGAGGGACACACACACACACACACACACACACACACACATACACACACACACACACACACACATACGAAGGCTGTTATTGATGACGTAGAGTGCAGGCAGGAGTGAATGTTCTTTGTATATTCTGTGTATGTATGTGTGTATGTGTGTATCTCCCGTGTGTGTGTGTGTGTTTCGAGTTTGTGTGTAAATTCCGTGTGTGTATGTATATGTGTGTGTGTTGATTCCGTGTATGTGTGTGTGTATGTGTGTTGGTTCCGTGTATGTGTGTGTATGTGTGTTGGTTCCGTGTATGTATGTGTGTGTTGGTTGGTTCCGTGTGTGTATGTGTGTGTATGCATATG
>JAWZYT010002256.1:35000-40000 GCA_034508575.1 Petrolisthes manimaculis
TCCTTTCCTGTCTCACTGCCTCCCACCTCTCTCTCTCTCTCTCTCTCTCTCTCTCTCTCTCCAGAATACGTTTACACACACACACACACACACACCTATAGACCCTGTCCTGTCCACTACACACACACACACACAGTAAGAATAGTGAGTGATGCCATAAATCCGAGTGTAAGAGTATAGTATAAAGAAGGAAGGATGGTCAGGTGTTGGATAGAGAGAGTGTGTATATAGTGTAGTGGACAGGACAGGTGTTTTGTGTGGTGTGTGTGTGTGTGTGTGTGTGTGTGTGTGTGTGTGTGTGTGTGTGTGTGTGTGTGTGTGTGTGTGTGTGTGTGTAAAACATATATTCTAGATTAAATGTGTGTGTGTGTGTGTGTGTGTGTGTGTGTGTTGTGTGTGTGTGTGTGTGTGTGTGTGTGTGTGTAAAACATATATTCTAGATTAAATGTGTGTGTGTGTGTGTGTGTGTGTAAAACATATATTCTAGATAAAATGTGTGTGTGTGTGTGTGTGTGTGTGTGTAGGAAGCGGTTTAAGGTAGAATGAATGTTTCAACACTTACAGGAAATTGGAGCGTAGAAATTGATTAGAGAGAGAGAGAGAGAGAGAGAAGTGGGGGGGGGGGGGGGGAGAGAGAATTTGGAACTTTCGCTGCTTGTAACTCAGTGAAACCCCAAACACACACACACACATACACACACACACACACACACACACACACACAACCTCCTCTCTCTCTCTCTCTCTCTCTCTCTCTCTGTGATGCTGCACGGTCCATTAAGATAGAGAGTGAGAGTGTGAAGACAAACTACTCACTCACTCTCTCTCTCTTTTTATCTCTCTGCGTATGAGTGTGTATCTAAGCATGTACAGGTATGTATGTATTTAGGTATGTATGTATGTAGGAATGTATGTATCTATGTATGTAGGCATGTATGTATGTATTTATGTATGTATGTATGTATGTATGTATCTATGTATGTATGTATGCATGTATATATGTATGTGTGTATATATGACTGTATTTATGTATGTATGTATGTATGTATAATATAAAAATGCGTACACATATTATATGTATAAATTTCTACATTTATGTATGTATGAGTATATGTATGTGTGTGTCAAACTTGAAAGGGATAGATAGGGACTTAAAATGATGAATGGGAGCTAGTGAGTAAAATGTTAAAGAGGTGACCACACATAACCTATAACCTTCGTACAGTATAGTCACCTCACTGACTGACTGACTGACCTCGGGGGGGGGGGGGGAGGGGGGGGGGACGTCTTCTAACTGTTACCGTGGTATATACCGTTGTCGGGGAAGGGGGGGGAAGGGAGTGGGGGGAGAGGGTCACACAGGGAACTATTACAAAGAACTGACTGACTTCCATGAGTTGACCTGTGACCTCTCCTGACCTCCTGACCTGCCTCCTTTCCTCCCTTCCTTCTTTCCTTCCCTCCTGACCTCTTCCTTCCCTCCTGACGCAGCCACAGGACCGTATAGGGGCGTGGTAGTAGTGGTGATGTGGTGGTGGTGAGGGGATGGGGGCAAGGAACACAAACACACAAACACACACACACACACACACACACACACACACACACACACACACACAGGTTATTCACTCACTCACCGCACACACAATCCTGACCTGACGCCACTCCCCCTCCCAGGACACGTACACATGTATTATTGTATTTATATATTTCTGTGATTTCCTATGTTCAGCAATCAATTCATTATTTATCTAATATTTATAGATGTATCCATTCATTCACCCTCATTTTATTATAATTTTAAATGTAATATGTATATTTTCAGCCTATCAGCTGCCATTAACTAATAAATCGTATATTATTATTATTATTTTTATTATTACACACACAGGTCATTCATTCACTGCACGCACACACACAGTTAAGGACGATATGACACCGGGAAAGCACATTAATAAAATTGTAGGGGAAACTTATAATCTTTTAAAGAACATAAGAGTGGCATTTTTATACATGGATGAAGATATGATGAAGAAGATTATTGTAACTATGATACGTCCAAGGCTGGAATATGCAGCAGTGGTTTGGTCACCGAATCTGAAGAAGGATATAAGGAAACTGGAGAGGATACAACGAGCTGCAACCAAGATGATACCAGGTTTGGGTGACCTCCCTTATGAGGAGAGATTACTGAGATTGGATCTAATGACCCTGGAGGGAGCAGAGAAGAACAAGAGAAGATTTTGATAGCAATGTATCGACTGCTGGAAGGAATGGAGAAAATGGACAGAGAAGATTGATAGTGAGGGATGAGCGGTCGGACCACAAGAGGACATGGAAGGAAAGTGAAGAGGGAAGATGCACGAGAGACATTAAAAAGTACAGTTTTCCATATAGAACTGTTGATATTTGGAATGCTCTAGACAAAGAAGTGGTTAACGCCACAACAATACATAACTTTAAAAAGAAGTTGGATAAATATTGGGATATTAGAGACGGGACAACACGAGCATAGCTCTCTTCCCGTATGTCACAAATAGGTAAATACAAATAGGTAAATACAGGTCATTCACTCACTTACCGCACACACACACAGGTCACTCATCACACACACACACACACAGGAAGGAAGGACACACACACCGCTCCCTCCACACAAGGAAGGAAAGACACACACCGCACACACACACACACACACACACACACAGGTCATTCACTCACTCACCGCACACACACATAGGTCACTCATCATACACACACACACACACAGGAAGGAAGGACACACCACACACCGCTCCTCCACACAAGGAAGGATACCTGGCTGCCTGGGACTCAAATATAAGAGTCAACTTCCTTTACTTACGCTAGAGGGAGTAGGGCACCACTACCCACCTATCCACCTATCCTAACACTCACCCACCACCTCATCCAAACCCACCCACCCACTCACCCACCACATCATCCAAACCCACCCACTCACCCACCACCTCATCCCACCCCATCCAACCACCCACTTACCTACCTATCTATCACCAACCCTCCACCCACCCACTTACCTACCTATCCACCCACTCACCCACCCACCCACCTACCTACCGCTATTTTGTACCGTTGTTTAAGTGAGCAATGTACTACCACACTCAAATGTATACAACTGTACTTAACATTATTACGGCTATTACCAAACTTTGCCCCTGATAACATGAACTTCTTACATTGTTGGAATAAAATGTGTGTGTTCGTCGTGTGCAGAAAGAGAGGTGGTCGTTTCTTTGTGTGTGTTTGTGTGTGTAGAAAGAGAGGTGGTAGTTTCTTTGGTGTGTGTGTGTGTGTGTGTGTGTAGAAAGAGAGGTGGTCGTTTCTTTGTGTGTGTGTGTGTGCAGAAAGAGAGGTGGTGTTTCTTTGTGTGTCTGTGTGTGTTTGTGTGTGTAGAAAGAGAGGTGGTCGTTTTTTTTTTTTTTTTTTTTTTTTTGTGTGTGTGGTGCAGAAAGAGAGGTGGTTGTTTCTTTGTCTGTATATGTGTGTGTGTGGTGTGTGTGTGTGTGTGTGTGTGTGTGTGTGTGTGTGTGTGTGTGTGTGTGTGTGTGTGTGTGTGTGTGGTGTGTGTGTGTGTGTGTGTGTGTGTGTGAGTGTAAACATGACACCTCCATATAATATTACCAATTCATTTCTTTCACCACACACAAACACACACACACACACACACACACACACAAGTAATACAAAAATGTGTGTACCCTTCAACCTGAATCTGTGAGTGAGTTTTGAGTTTGTGTTTGTGAAGATAACTTAGGCTTTGTGATGAAGTTTTTTTTTTTACAATTCTCGTCTCTCGCTTTCACTTGGTGCAGAGACATGATCTATAAAATTTACGAGAGAGAGAGAGAGAGAGAGAGAGAGAGAGATGAGAAGAGAGAGAGAGAGAGAGAGAGATGAGAGAGAGAGAGAGACATTCAGGTAGCCTATTGTAGTTAGTAAAATAGATATAATATAGCGTATGTGTGTTTTGTTTAACCCATTCCACCTCATTCAAACTCCTTCCCACTCCCTCCCTCATCTTATTCCACCCCAAACTCCTTCCCACTCCACCATACATCATCCCCAGCCAACTCCCTTCCCACTCCACCACCCCTTATTCCACCCCAATCCCTTCCACTCCACCCCTTCCCACTACACCATACTTCACCCCACTCCAACCCCTTCCACTCACCATACATCATCCCAGCAACTCCCTTCCCTACTACACCACCCCTTATTCACCCCAATCCCTTCCCACTCCACCCCTTCCACTACACATACTTCACCCCACTCAACCCCTTCCCACTCCACTCCACCTCAACTCACCCCACTCCAACCCAATCCCTTCCCACTCCACCTCAACCCATTCCATTTCAACCCCCTTTACCATCCAACCCTATTTGTTCACCTCTCAGCTTGACACTTTTCTATATGTGTTCGTGCGTAACAGTCAGGACATCGATAGGTCTGTGTGTGTGTGTGTGTGTGTGTGTGTGTGTGTGTGTGTGTGTGTGTGTGTGTGTGTGTGTGTGTGTGTGTGTGTGTATTAGTCGATATCAATAATTTCCCCCACATCATTATTATTATTATATATATATATATTTTTTTTTTTACCTTGCCAAGTTTTGATAAAGAAAAGTGAGTTAACTGAGAGACTTTCACTAAGAACGTGTCGCCAACAACAAAATCTTCAAAATCAATTCACTTTCACTCTCAAAAAAAAAACAAAACAAGAATCGTTTCAACAAAGTCCACTCAAAATATCCATGACAGACGAAAAAAAAAAATCCATGACTGACGAAACAAAAAAAAGTTATCCCCACCAACACCCCTCACGCCTCTTTCCCGCCCCCCACCCCCCCACCCCCCCCACTACTACGTCTCCTCCTTCCCCCCCCTCCTACCCTCCCCTTCTCTCATCTGGTGTTAAATGTGGTTTCAGCAGCCTCACGTCTCTCTCTCTCTCTCTCTCTCTCTCTCTC
>JAWZYT010002256.1:45000-47500 GCA_034508575.1 Petrolisthes manimaculis
CTACTACTACAACAATAACCACTACTACTACCACTACCACAACAACAACAACTATACTACTACTAATATAACAACAAAAACAACAATTACTACTACTACTACTACTATATTTCTACCACTACAACAAACGACAACTTCACTCCCTGACATACATCCCTGGTAATATGAAGACAAGGGTGGGCTAATAAGAGGTGTGAGAGGTGATGGAGTGTTGGGTATATGTATGTGTTATGGTGGGGGGGGGGAGGGGGAGGGGGGTTTAGTGGTGGGGGTGGGGGTAGACGCACAACTCAGCAGGTCGACACCGTGACGTATATAAAGGTGATGCGACATTAGTTTAGTCAGGGAACTGTACTTATCAAGGATTATATACACACACACACATACACATACACACACACACATACACATACACACACACACATACACACATACATATACCACACACACACATACACACACACTCACACACACATATACTTATCTCGGGAAAACATACACACACAGACACACATGCATACACACTTATTTCGGATTATATACACACACAGACACACAAGCATACACACTAATCTCGGGTTATACACATACACATACACACACACACACACACACACACACACACACACACACACCAACATAAATAAACCATGAACTCCTTATATTTCAAATGAGATTGCATGTTATCAATTTCATAATAGCCTACTGTAATTCATAATAATTATATATAAAAATTATGTACAGTACTGTATAATATGTGTGCTGTACCAGGTAAACTCATTTAAACGAATGTAAAATATATGTGTGTATGTAGATATGTATGTATGTATGTAAATGAGACACACGCCCCCTCACACACACACACACATACATCCAGCACACACACACACACACACACACACTAACACACACATCCAGCACACACACACACACATCAAACATACACAAAACCTCCCACGCACACATCAAACACACAAACCCTCCCACACACACACACACACATCAAACATACGCAAACCCTCCCACATACATACACATATATACAGAAGGTTGGTTGGTTGGATGGGTAGTTTGTTGGTTGGTTGGTTGGTTGGTTGGTTTGTTGGTTGGTTGGTTGGTTGGTTGGTTGGTTGGTTGGTTGGATGGATGGATGGATGGATAGAATGGTAGGATGGTTGGTTGGATGAATGGATGGATGGATAGATAGATGGTTGGTTGGTTAGTTGGTTGGTGGGTTGGATGGATGGATGGATGGATAGATGGTTAGTTGGTTGATTGGATGAATGGATGGATAGATAGATGAGATAAATGGTTGGTTGGTTGGGTTGACGACAATTACGTCAGGGAAACTTGTGGAATGACGACGGTGAGTTCCCAAGAGCAGAGTCAGTCGGCCGGGTAACGGTGGAGACGCCCGGGGCTGTAGGCTGCCTGGGGGGTGGATGGTGTTGGGGGGGGATAGCCTGAGGGTGTGTGGGAGAGGAGAGACGGAATGGGCAGTGTGGAGGACGTGGTGGACAGGTGGAGAGGGGGGGGGGGAAGGAAGGGAGGGGGGGGCTATACAAGCTGGACAGTAGTGGTGGGAGGGAGGGGGGATAGAAGGATGTGGTGTATGGATGGAAAAGGGGGACGAAAGGGATAGTAAGGGGATAGTAAACAGGAGGGAAGGAGCGGGAACGAGGTGGACAGTAGTAGGGGGAAGGGGGGATAGAAGGATGTGATGTATGGATGGAAAAGGGGGACAGAAGGGGATAGTAAGGATGTAGTGAATAGAGTGGGGCCAGCATTAGAAGAAGAGGGAAGAGGACGAGAATAGAGACGGAAAGGACAGTGAGGACGCAGTGGAAAGGGAAGAGAGTGGATGGGATAGAAGGATGTGGTGTCTATAGAAAAGGGGTTATAAGGAGGGACAGTGTGGACGTAATGGATAGGAAACAGGAAGAAATATGGTCAAAGGAAGGGTTGTGTCGTTATGAGAAGAGCGAAGTGTGAGGGAGGGATGAAAGAAGAGAGGGATGGGGTTGAGAAGGGATCGTGAAGAATGTGAGAGAGAGAGAGAGAGAGAGAGAGAGAGAGAGAGAGAGAGAGAGAGAGAGAGAGAGAGAGAGAGAGAGAGAGAGAGAGAGAGAGAGAGAGGAGAGAGAGAGAGAGAGAGAGAGAGAATAGCAGAAAATACCATAATAACAATAATAATATAAAGGAAACCAATTAAGGCACAATCGTCTTATTAGTGGTTAATTAATCCCTTCAAAGTCAGTCCCTCTTCATTCAATGCACCTCACCCCAAACACAGAGTCTCAACTTAAATAAAAAAAATAGAAAAAAAATATATACCATGCAGTCTGGCCTCATTCTAAAAGCCTGTCTTGTGTGTGTGTATGTGTGTGTGTGTGTGTGTGTGTGTGTGTGTGTGTGTGTGTGTGTGTGTGTGTGTGTGTGTGTGTGTGTGTGTGTGTGTGTGTGTGTGTGTGTGTGTGTGTGTGTGTGTGTGTGTGTGTGT
>JAWZYT010002257.1:0-17217 GCA_034508575.1 Petrolisthes manimaculis
GTTGAGGGTAGGGGGGGGGGTAAAGGTGTTAGGTGCTATAAACAACCCCGGGACAACAACAACAACAACAACAACAACAACAACAACACCTATAAAGTAACCAACATCTGTGCATGAGTTTGTGTGTGTCCCCCCCTCCCCCCCTCCCCCCACCCCCCTTTCTACCTGTCTTCTCTATATCTTTTTCTTTATTGTCCTTGTCTTCATTATATATCTCATCTTTTTTTTATCTATTTTCTTCTTTATTCTTGCCTTCTATGTATCTTTTCTTCCTAAGTCTTGTCTTCTGTGCACCTTTTTCTTTCTTATCCTTGTCTTATCTTTTCTTCTTTACCTTTGTTTTCTGTCTCTCTTTCCTTTCTTTACTCTTGTCTTCTATGTATCTTTCTTTCCTTTCTATGTATGTATGTATGTATGGGCATGACATTCACAGTAAGGAAAGGAAGAGGGAAGGGAAGGGAGAGGGAAGGGAAAGGAGAGGGAGAGGGCAGGGAAGGGAAGGGAGAGGGAAGGGAAGGGAGAGGGCATGGAAGGGAGAGGGAAGGGAAGGGAAAGGGAGGGGAAGGGAGAGGGCAGGGAAGGGAAGGGAAGGGAAGGGAAGGGAAGGGCAATTCAGATGGGCACCTTTTTTTATATATATTGTACTGGTGGACCTCTTAACACACACACACACACACCCTGCATATTTCCCCAAGTGTAGACGTATTGTATGTGTGTGTGTTGTGTCCAGCAGTGTGTGTGCGTGTGTGTGTGTGTGTGTGTGTGTGAGGGAGGGACCTATTCTAGCTCCATGGGAGGGACAGACCAACCAACCAACCATTGTTTCTCCTCCACTCTACACCCAATAAGGCCATACTCCTGCTGTGTGTGTGTGTGTGTGTGTACTGCTGCTGCTGTGTGTGTGTGTGTGTGTGTGTGTATGTGTGTGTACTGGAGAGGAGGGGTGTTATGAAGTAGGTAAGGGATGGGATGGAATAGGAGAGGTTGGGGGGGGGGGGGGAAGGGTAAGGGGTAGAGAATGGAATGGGGTTGAGAAAGGGGAGTAAGGAAGAGGAGAAAGGGAGAGGAGGGAAGAGGAGAGAGGGAGAGGAGGGAAGAAGGAGAGATGGAGTGGGAGAGGCGTATCAAGGGAGAATGGAGGGACGAGGAAAGGGTGTAGAAGGGAGGGAAGAGGAGAGGCGTAGAAGAGGATGGAGGAGGGAAGAAGGGAGGGAATTTCATACATCCCCACTATCTTTATTTTTTTTTTTTTGTGTGTGTGTGTGTTCAGTTAAAGCCGATAGTTCGCTATATTTTATTCCTGAGTATTCGAAGAGAGGGAAATAATGGAAGTGTCTCTCTCTCTCTCTCTCTCTCTCTCTCTCTCTCTCTCTCTCTCTCTCTCTCTCTCTCTCTCTCTCTCTCTCTCTCTCTCTCTCTTCCTGGAAAATAACTTGTTTACAACGTGCTGGAGTAAAACCCTTTCCAGACCCCGACTATATGCATCTCCTGGAAGCTAGTGGGTGTGTTCTCATCCATTTAAAGATTAACACACACACACACAAACACACATAGATAGATAGATAGATATATAGATAGATAGATAGGTAGATAGATAGGTAGATAGATAGATAGGTAGATAGATAGGTAGATAGATAGATAGATTATATACACACACCGGGGAGAGTAAATAAAATAGACACGTTTTTTTTCTTTTTCTTAATTTCTGTTTATTTTTCCATCTGTTAGGTTTACTGTACAATTAAACTTTGGGTTGACACAAGAGATTTGGGTCAGTTTACGTTCCCAATACTTTTTTTTTATCTCAGATCTAGGTTAGGTTAGGTATATAGTGTTTACCCTTGGTGGTATTTTATATTAATTAAGCCCATCTAGTCATCAAGAGTTTCATTTCCAAAAAAAAAAAAAAAATGATAAAAAGAGAAAATAAAAATTCGAGTATTTTTATTTCTTACACCGCCTTGAACTCCACAGCATATAGTGATTAAAGTATTTTTTGTAAGTTAATATTTTATGTAAGCTATCTATCTATCTATATACACGTGAAATAATAATGATATGTTAATTACTATATATTCCCGCTCTCATTAAATGTTTTCGAACAAGGCGGGAACTGGATACTGTGATATTTTGCTTCAAAGATACAGTATCTGTTTGTATCTATTTATTTGTTTACGAATTTAAACCGAGATATATACCGTCACTTATTAGAAATTAGTTATAGTTATACATATCATATTTTCCTACTTCCTGGAAAATTATTATTGTGATATTTTATATAAGTTATGTACTGTATTATTATATATATACGAATTAAAAAGGAGATATATCCACATACGTATTAATTTTATATAATATATTATACCATTTTCCCCCCTTCTCTCTCTATACTATTACGCTGTTACACATCTTCACTATGTCACATCGTCATTATGTTTTAGTGTTAACATCTTCAACAATACTCATTAAAACTTTTATATATATAATTTACTAATTTTTTCCCTCTTTCTCTCTGACTCTCTGTAGGTGTATCAGGTGGCCTACGTGATAGTGAAGAGCGCTATTTCTCCACGTCCTGGAAACTGGATACTGGAACGCTCCCTGGATGGCCGCAGATTCTACCCTTGGCAATATTACGCCATCTCTGACGACGAGTGCCACAGTGCCTACGGTGTTAGTGCCACCAGGGGACGACCTACATACACCTCAGACACACAAGTCATCTGTACATCTTATTTTTCACGACTCCAGCTCGAAGGGGGAGAGGTACGAGCCTAATGTTTATGTTTTTCACGTCTCAAGCTCGAAGGGGAGAGGTATACGAGCCTAATTTTTCTTTTCCTAGTCGTTTATGTTTACAGTATCTTATTTACATACGAATCTAATGTTTATTTACCAATGGATATATGGATATTATTATTATTATTATTATTATTATTATTATTATTATTATTATTATTATTACAAGGATGTTAAAAGGATAACACAATAATTAGGCGACCTGGAAATTAAACTACGCACACACATACACACACACACACGCTCACACACACACACACACACACAGAATCAAGTTTGTAGATATAAATCGTATATATTAATATCTTTAACACTGAATTATTACCACAAACTCATCTATTTCTCAACATTGTAATAACCTACATAGCCAGACATATTTTTTTTTTATTAATAGGTCATCTGATTGTGTTATTATTTAATTTATTTATATATTTTAATTACATGGGTTACAGGGTTACTCTTATTTTTTTTATTATTTGTCACTGGATATTATTTTCTGTCATGTCTGTAGGTCTATAAATCACTGGGTATTGTTTTCTGTCATGTCTGTAGGTCATTAAGCCACATGATATTATATGTATGTGTCACGGGGTATTGTTTGTTTTCTGTCATGGATGTAGGTCTAAATATTTGTTTTTTCTTTTATTTCCTTTCCTTTTATTTATTTTTTTATTTTTTTGTCACTGGGTATAATATTTTTTCATTTTTTTTTTTGTCACTGGGTAAAAAAAAAATCCTTTCTTTTTTTTCTTTTCCTTTTTTTTTGTCACTGGGTATATGTATTTTTTTTTTTTTTTTATCACTGGGTATTGTTTTCCACTGTGATGTATGTATGTGTGTCTATATAGGTGCACACGTCGCTGGTGAATGGCAGACCGGGTTCGTCAGGGCCGTCCGAAGCCTTGAGGGAGTTTACTGAAGCCCGATACGTGAGGCTTCGACTACAGAAGATTCGAACACTACACGGGGATCTACAGGGAAGGTCAACTCAATCTGATGCCTCCGTTACCAAGTGAGTAGGCCTATAATATGTAATTTTTTTTTTTTTTTTTTTTTTTTTTTTTAGTATTCGAGTTTTTGTGTTAGTTTGTGTGTTTGTATGTTAGTATGCGTGTTTGTTCATTTGTTTTGTTTGTTAGTTAGTTACCAAGTGAGTATAGATGTATAAATTAGTGTTTATTTTTTGTTTTGTTTTGTTTGTTTGTTAATTAAGAGTACAGGAAGAAATTAATTTGTTTGTTTGTTAATTAGGAGTACAGGAAGAAATTGTTATCAAGTGAATAGAGATGCATAAATTAGTGTTTTTTTTATGTTTGTTAGTGTGCGTGTTTTTGTTGTTGTTTGTTGGTTAGTTACAATGTGAGGTAGAAGTTAGAACACTCTCTCACAGACATTAAAGTTTTTTTTTTCTCTCTCACACAGACATTAAAGTTTCTCTCTCCCTCTCTCTCACAGATATATTAAATTTTCTCTCTCTCTTTCTCTCTCAGATATTAATTAAAGTCTCTCTCTCTCTCTCACTCTCTCACAACCATTAAAGTCTCTCTCTCTCTCTTCCTCCCTCACTCAGATATTAAAGTTTCTTTCTCCCTCTCTCCCACAGACGTTACTTCTACTCCATCAAAGACATCAGTATTGGAGGTCGGTGTGTGTGTAATGGTCACGCTGATAACTGTGACACTAATGACAGACAACAGGTAAGTAGACTACGGTATAGTCCTCAGTGATAAATAGTCCTTCATCAGACCAGCAGACTTCTAACTCTTAAAATAATACAGTCGTAGTAAATTGTCCTTGATAGATCAGACTATCTTCTTTCTCTTAAAATTTAATTCAGTCGTGGTAAATTGTCCTTGATCAGACTGTCTTCTTCCTCTTAAAATTTAATAGACGTTTATACATCAGTAACATGTATGGCAAAAAGTGTATTATTACCAAACACTTAGTGATTTAATGTTTATACGTAATAGTCCTACTATTTTTTTTATAGTCACATCAATAACATGTATGGCAAAAAGTGTAATTAACAAGTATAATTTAAAAAAAAAAATTAACAAGCACCTTCCCTTTAATGTTTATATTTAATACTAGTTTATACTTAATACTAGTTTATATTTAATACTAGTTTATACTTAATACTAATTTATACTTAATTAATACCAACCCGTGTACAGGTAGCAAGGTGTTCGTGCGTCCACAACACGTGCGGTGACAAGTGTGATACGTGTTGTCCTCTGTATAACCAACAACCATGGCGTGCTGGCAACTCTAGTGATGGTGGTGTGTGTGAGGAGTGCCAGTGCCATGACCACTCGGATCAATGTGTGTACGACCCTCAAGTGGCCACCAATCGTCTCTCTCTTAATGCTAGGTAATGGATTTCTTTAATTAAGGGGGGGTGGGAGTAGGGGACAGGCTTGGGGGGGTTATGGGTGGGTGTGGGAGTACGGAGACAGGCTTGTGGGGGTTATGGGTGGGTGTGGGAGTACGGAGACAGGCTTTCTACCCCCCCACCCCACCCCAAGCCTGTCCCCCTACTCCCGCACCCCCCAACCCCCCCCAAGCCTGTCCCCTAATTCCCACACACCCTTAATATTTTTTTTTTTATTAATTTCATCTCGGTGTTATGATGTAATTGTGTGGGATTTTTTTTTACAGGATTCAGTTAAGGGGAGATTCTCTTTTTGGTTAATTTTTATTGGAGGATTACCGATTCCTCCAAATTATGCCACGGAAAAAACGACCTTAATGTTACTAAAGGGGGGGAGGGGTGAATATTTACTCTATTACCGGTTGGTATTACAATGTTTTTATCTTCTTTATCCACTAATTTATACCATTCTAAGACACTTTTCTTCTTTGGCATTTTCTTCGGAAATGCCCCATTTCCATGATGAATTTTGAAATTAGCCGGACCTTACCTAACTTAACCTAGACCACAGCACTACCGGTACCTAACTGGGCAAACTACAGGAACCTAACCTTGCCAAACTACCGGGAAATAACCATGGTAAAGTACTGTACCAGGAAATTACCGTGGCAAAGTACTGGGATCTAGCTGGATCTGGCAACACTGCTACAAAACGGCAATAGTCTAGATAAATACCAAAATACGTCCATCTTTCACAGATTTGTTTATATACATGTATTTCTAATGATAAATTACAAATATGAGTTTTGTTCCTTTGAAATTGTACTGTATGTAATCTTCCCTAAGGAAATAATTATATATATTCATGCAATGAAGAATAAAATGTGGTCGTAAGATAAAAGTTTACACCATACTGTATTACAAAAAAATAAATAAACAAACAAAATTACCATATCAATCCTCATTTTTGTGTGTGTTTCAGAGGGGAGTACGATGGAGGTGGAAAGTGTCTCAACTGTCGGGACAACACGGAAGGAATCAACTGTGAGAAGTGTAAATTAGGCTTCTTCAGACCACAGGTAAAATACACACAAGTTACCTGTATTTATTAATGAGTTACCTGTATTTATTAATGAGCTACCTGTTGTATTCATTAATGAGTTACCTGTAGTTCATTAATGAGTTACCTGTAGTTCATTAATGAGTTACCTGTATACATTATTGAGTTACCTGTATACATTATTGAGTTATTTGTATTCATTTTTGAGTTGTTTGTGTTCTTTATTGATTTATCTGTATTCATAATTGAGTTGTCTGTATTGTTTATTGTATGAGAGGCAGAGTACTTATGAGTAAAACACATAACCAATCCCTTCTATTGTTTACATATTTTGTGATAATGTAAGGTCGTAATTTTATCATCGGAGGGAAGCACATTTCCTTATTCCCTAGGATTAAAAACTACTATACCGTACAATAAAAAAAAAATGATATTGCACAAACACATCCCATTGCCCAATACTTGTCTCCTACTGTACACTCTTTATCTTATTAATGTTCTCATCTCCATATTTGAGTTTTGTGTGGGGTTAAGGGGAGATTTCTTTTATTGTTGAATTGGGAGGTCTCTGATTCCTTCAAACTTTGCCAAGAAACAGGTCCCCTATAAGTACCACTGAGGTATTCTGTTCCCTGGTATAGTTTGGAGGAATCACTGACCTTCCATATCACCAACAAGAGACACTCCCTTTAATGTTGTCATCTCCATATTTGAACTTTGTGTGGGGTTTAAATATATTTGGGTGGGGCACAAACTGAAGGTCATCCTCCTACTCCCTATCATTCCCGTCCTGTGTTTATTTATTCATACCTCATAACTTATCCTATCCTAACCTAACCTATCCTATCCTATCCCATCCTAACTTAACTTAACTTAACTTAACTTAACTTAACCTCATTTTACTATCATTGTTGTTGTTGTTTTTCTTGAAGGAGATATTACATTTGGTACATTAGAGTGTCTTGATTCCTCCAAAGTATGCCAGGAACCAGCACTGGATTAACAAAAATAATGGTAGCCTGTTGCTTAGAATAGTTTGGAGGAACCAGTTGCTCCAGATTTATAGACAATTTACTTCTATAACATTCCCATAATACAACAAATCACAAAATATCGTAGAAAACTTAAGTGAATAGCCTATTGAAAAAATGGAGCAGCTGATTCCTCCAAACTATTCCAAGCAACAGGACACTACTATTTCCATTCATCAGATCTTGTTTCCTGGCATACTTTGGAGGAATCAAGATGCTCTAATATATCAAAAGTTTATTTCCCTCTTACTGTAGTATATATTAGTCAGGTCCTCAGGAAAACTGCCTGTAGTCCCCAATTGCATCTAATAAGGGAGAATCTCTTGTTAGTCAATTGAAAAGTCTCTGATTCCTCCATAGTATTCCAAGAAACAGTTGATCTCAATGGGGGATTTGTTTCCTGGCATAGTTTGGAGGAATCGCTAACCCTCTCTAATTTACCAGCATGAGAATAATATACTGTACCCCTAAACCATACCACACCACGGGTGGTATGCAAAAACATTGACGGTGTATACGATGGTGTGATACTGGTACGACGGCTCCATAGACAAACAACAAAGCCATCGTACCGGTATCACACCATCGTATACACCACGAATGTTCATGCATACAGCCCCACATCACATCGCATCTTTGTTTACAGGGAACGTCACCGAGTGCCTCCCGTCCCTGTACACCGTGTTCATGTGCTGGTCCTGGTACCACGGGGGGATGTGTACAGGATGACAGTCAGTTCAACCTTGGACTTTTCCCCGGGGCATGTATCTGCAAGCGGGGATTTGATGTGAGTTTTAGATTTTCTTTTTGTGGAGTGTAATATTATCTTTTTCTTTTAAAGTGTACAGTAGTGTAATATTATTATTTTCTGTTAGTATAGTGTAACATAATTTTCTATTAGTGTAGTGTAACAGTAATTATCACTTTCTGTTAGTGTATATAGTGTAATATTATCACTTTTTTTTTGTGTAGTGTAGCATTAACATTTTCATCATTATAATTATCTAGGAACATGTATATCACAGTACTGTACTTTGTTGTGAGTAGAATCTAGTATAGTGTATCATTATTATTTTCATCATCATTAAGTAACAAGTGTATTACAGTACTGTACTTTGATGGGAGTTTTAATAGTGTAACATCATCATCATCATTATTATTATCATCATATGCACAATGCTGTATGAAAATATATAAAAAAAAATTGATCCATGCAGCAAAACTTTCCTGACCTGAGTGGTTTTATGTTAAGGACCCTGTGCTATAATTGGAGGCTTCTGATTCCCCCTGACCATGCCACGAAACAAGCTCCTTCCATATAGGTGTGTGTGTTTCGTGGCAATGTTTGAAGGACTCATTTATCTCCAATGTTCTGACTACATCACAGGGTCCCTTAATTAACTGAACCTGTAAATGTAGGCTACTCTACTTTGAAATTTATCTAGATTTATGATGTTTGGAAAATAGAGTATTCAGGATTGTTACATGATCTGTCTGTATAAGCTTTCACTGTAATTTATGTTTGTTATTAAAATGTACTCTAAATTATTTTTATGTGATCAGTGAGTTTCTTTTAATCAGTCACCCAGACTTCCACCATTTTCTGTAGACCAATCTTAGATTATTTTCAATGTTATGATAGGGGTGACTGGTATATAATTTTTCTTTTAATTAGATAATCTCTTGTCTTGTTCCTAGAGTATTATATATATTCCATTGATAAGGTTTATAATGTAAGGGGAAACTCTCTATATGGTAGATTGGAAGGCTACTGATTTCTACAAACTATGACACAAAACAGACAACCTTAATGTTACCAATAGAGGATCTGTTACGTTACATAGTTTGGAAGAATCGGAGACCTTCCAATTCACCGACAAAAGAATCTCCCCTTAACTGTTTTTTGTATGTGTGTTCGCCAGGGTCCTCGTTGTGATAAGTGTGCCAAGGGATATCGCCGCTTCCCTGTGTGTGAGGAGTGTCCTTGTAACCGCGCCGGCTCTCTCAGTGAGGAGTGCGAGGGAGAGTGTGTCTGCAAGGTGAGGCTGACGAGAGATCTTTCTTTATACAGATGAGACCTTCCATGGCATGCAAGAATAACCATGGAGATTGACAATAATTATTTCTTTATATTAATGAGACTTTCTATGATATGCAAGAATATCCACTGAGAACGACAATAGTTCTCTTCTTTATAATGACGAGACTTTGGGTCGTATGCAAGACCATCTGTGGTGTTGTTGATGATGGCATGATACCGGTACGACGACTCCATAGACACACTTGAGTTCCATCGTCAACACCACAGATTATCCTGCTTACCGCCCTTTGTTCCAGACTCATTACTAAATTAAGGTACAAAAGCTCAAGTACCATCTAAAGGGCCATGTGAGATGTGTTCATTATTCCCATAGTACAATTGGTTTTCAAGGTTATCATTCACATACTGTACAGCAAATTATACCAAAAAGGCTTAATGTTTGAATGGTATAATCTATCAGTCTTCTTAAGGACAAAGTCTATCATTAACTGAAGTTCTGTATACATATTCTTTCATCTTGGCAAATTGGAGGTACAGTACCGTAACTACAGTAAGTCCTTGTGTATATTTTTTCAACCCAGTATTACAGTACATTATGACAATTTTATAGGATAAAATTGAAAAGTAAGTATGGTGATCTGATTATGTTCTTACTGCTATAACCAACAACCAGGAGAATGTTTTTTAGTAATGTGATAATGTTTTTTCTGCTCTAACCCAAAAAACCAGGAGAATGTGGTTGGTCCGCGTTGTGACAGCTGTGCCCCCGGCCATTTCTACCTCGACGCCCGCAACCCAGTCGGCTGTACACACTGCTACTGTAATGGGGCCACATCAGTGTGTGAGGCCGCAATGTTGGCGGTCAAAACGGTAAGTGATTATTTTTTGGCTTGATTAAAAGGATTGTGTGTTGAAGGCAAATTACAGGGCTGCTTGATTTCTCCTCCAAATTAGACCAGATAATAGACCACCTCTATATACAAGTAGGTTATATGTTTTGTTGACTTTTTTACTGGGTTAGGTACATGTATACTCTTTCATTTTCTCTCCTTCTTTCACACACACACATAATGATAGTTTTTTTAGTGTATGTACATGTTTCCATTTGTCCCATAGGTGGTTAAGCAGAGCCGCTGGTCGGTGACGGACCTACAGAGGCGTCGTGTAGTCGCGGCCGCCATTGAAGGCAATGACGCAATGATCTCACATGACCAGATGGCGGCATTTGAATCGTACTACTGGCTCGCTCCCGATGACTACTTGGGCTCTAGGTACTGCATACTGTATATTTTAGGAATGTATTTGCACCATTATATTGATTGTTAGGAATGTGAATGTGGTCCATTTCTCTCAGCCAGTTCTTTTGTTATTTTATTTGCTACCTGCAATACTGTAGTAGGATATTAATGAATATTATACAGTATGGCTAGATTGGTAGAGTTTAAACCCAGACTTATCAAGGCAGAATATCCAGGAGTTATGCATTGTCATTAAAATATATTCTTATAAGGTAAAGAAAGGATATCAGTTTGCCTCATGAAGAAGAAAGAATTAATTTTGCGATATTCCCCCCCTCCAGGATGACATCTTATGGACAGACATTAACAGTGCGTGTGTCGTGGGTGAAACTGCGAGGTGACACGTCGGGGGAACCCACACGGTGTCCAGACGTCATTATAGAGGTGAGACAATAAATATAGACAGTTATTGTAAAAGAAATACCAAATGAAGAGGTACTGTAGTGTGTCAGTGAGATTTTATATAGACTCGTGTGGATAGTGATTGTAAGGGAAAACACCTAATGAGGAAGGGGAACTATAATTTGACAGTGTTTTCCTTTCACAACTTCTTCCGGTAATAGACGGAAGTGAAAACAAAACACTCAGAAAAATATGTACAGTAGTCAAACATTCAGTCATAGAGTAATAATAATCATCAGTTTCACCTTCCATTACTGTTATTGATTTTTCGTCATTACTTTCTGTATTTTGCTTCCTTAGTATCCTTGACAGTAGAGCCTCCCCACCTCTTGAAAAAAATAGAAATTGGATATTGATGATGATGCTGACGATGATTAATTTGGCTTATGGTCCCAAGGGTGCCGGTTACCGCATAGCCTACGGGGACAATATGTACCGGCGAGGAAAGTCAACGGTCTTGGATATCCCGTTCTATGAGCATGACTGGTTCCACTTTCCCAAGGTACGGTAAGCGCGTTTCTTCGTGTGTGTGTGTGTGTGTGTGTTTGGGTGGGGGGTATTTTGCATTTGGTTTAACAGGCACAATATATGTTGCAGCAGCCACCTCTTTTCATCTTACAGTTATTTTGGCCAGAACTATGCAATTACAGTACAGTAATGGTTAGCCTCTCGTACAGATTGATGCCGTGTTCTCTCATGGAAACTCCCCAAAAGAATAGTAATAACATCTCTACCTCATCTAGAAAGGCTTTACTGTTAGAATATGATACAATTTTGTTGAGGTGTTTCAACCCTGTAAATTTACTCTTGCTTTATGTATAACCTTGTGATGAACTCTTCCCATCCCCCACAGGACCTATTTTAATATTATACATTTTTGTTGACTGGGGAGCACTTCAAACCTGTAAATTCTCTGTCACTTGCCTTCCCCTTACAGGACCTCTCCGACATTAGGACGAGCACCAAGCGTCGGGATTACAAGGGTCGGAAGGTCACCAGGAAAGAGATGATGGAGATTTTGAGTTCCCTAAGGACACTGATGATCAGAGCTCGCTACCACACCGTGCAGATTGAGGGAGTGTGAGTGCTTTTGATATTTTAGGTCTTGGATACACCATTAATAATATGCTGTAGTTTATATAGTTTGATTATTTATTTTCTTTTAATATTGCTGTTATATTATTTTGTTTGTTTGTGTGTATGCAGATGTGTGCATGTAAAGTATATACTGTACTGTACTATTGTGTGTGCATTGTATATTAGTGTAAAATCTTTTGTTGTGTTCACTATTTTATCACTTTTGTCTGGAGATGTTATTAAATACTGTATGTCCTTTACCTGCAGCCTACACAGTGTGGTGTTGGAGTATGGAGCTGAGGGCCGGGCACAACTGGTCACCGGGGCTGTGGAACGCTGTAGCTGTCCTCCTGGTGGGTGGTGGGCTTTATTTATTATTATTATTATTTTTTTTTTTTTTTTTTTTTTTTTTTTTTTTTCAGACAACCAGATCATTTTTCTGTCTGGAGAAAAGCACTCTTATTAGGTGAAATATATTCTCATTGAATCTAAGAAAGCGGTTTAATGTCTTTTATGACATCCTTAACTAATGTCAGATTATTGGACAGGTTACAGGAAAACCCTCAGTATCTGCAGGCTGTATCCTGCCTTATGAATACAATACTTAATTTTAACCTGATAAATATCAGATTATTATACTCATCATAGTAAAAGGGGTAAGGTACTTTGAGAGAACTAGATTGCTGATAATGTCTTGGGTTATTTCTTACTGTTATATAAGTTGTGGAAGACATTTGTATAGTATAACAATGATGTTCTCCTTAGTAATGTTTCAAGTTACTCTGGTCTGTCATGTGAGAGGTGTGAGATAATACAGTACATGTATAATGATGTTTGACGTAATGTTTCATGTTAGGCTACTCTGATCTGTCATGTGGGTGGTGTGAGATAACTTAATAATGTTCTGAGTAATATTTCAGGTTACTCTGGACTGTCATGAGAGTTTAGTGAGATAATGTAATGATGTTCTCGTTGGTAATGTTTCAGGTTACTCTGGACTGTCATGTGAGTCGTGTCAGCGTGGGTACCACCGGGTGAACAACACAGTGTACGGGGGTGTGTGTCTCCCTTGTGACTGTAACGGCCACGTGGACACCTGCGATCCATTCACTGGTGCATGTGGGGTGAGCAACAAGATTATTATATGATTATTATATGTCCCTCATTTATGACCACCAGCAATATTCCCAGACACTTGTGAACCATTACCATGATACAGTAGACTAAGTCATTCATAGACCTTGTGTTAAATGAAAAGAGGTAAACTTATACTTATTCCACTGTGGGCTTACCTTACGTCCCCCAGGAGTGCCTACACAACACGATGGGTGAGCACTGCGAGCGTTGTGTTGCAGGATACTTTGGGGATCCGTCCTCAGGAGACCCTGATGCCTGCCAGCCTTGTGAGTGTCCCCTGCCTCTGGGGTCCAACCATTTCACCCCCAGATGCATCCCAGACTATGATATCGGCGGCTCCTACAGGTGCAAGTGTCGCGTTGGATATGAAGGACCCAAATGTGAGAGGTATGAACTAATGAAGGAATGGAGAAACAGTTGTGAGATGTTGGACAGTAGGCAAGAACATCTATGGTGTTGACAATGGTATAGTACTGGTTCAACAACTCCATAGTCAGGCAACAGAGTCGTCGTACTGGTACAACGCCATTGTCAACACCACAAATGTTCTTGCATACAGCCCGTTGTTTAATGGGTCTCTCTTACAATGGTGTTAGTGATATGATTAACCTACTTGTTATTTTTGTCCATTTGCAAAGGTGTGCTGATGGATATTTTGGCAACCCCTTCGTGCCTGGAAACTACTGTCAGCCGTGTGAGTGTAATGGTAATGTTGACCCACGGGTGGCAGGTACATGTGACCGTCAGACTGGGGAGTGTCTCAGGTGTATTGGCAACACTGCTGGATGGCACTGTGACCGCTGCAAGGAGAACTATTTTGGAGATGCCAGGAGGTGAGTCAAAACATACTACATGTATACATGTAGTGCCATAACTTAAAAAAGGAGAAATAAATGAAGTAAACAAAATTAGAAAGTTACTGAAGAGAATGCCATAAATTAAAGGAGGAGTACATAAAATAAACAGAATTAGAAAGTTACTGAACATTGTGGGTATACTTGTAGAAATATTCCTTAGAAATACCAATGAAAAATAGGTTTGATGATGATTAAAAAATAATTTATGATCCTGTAAAAAAGTTGTCAGTGTGTTAGTTGTGCTTCTCCTGCTCCCCCATACAGAGGTCAGTGTGTGAGTTGTATGTGCAATGCCCTGGGGTCGCTATCCTCGCAGTGTGACCCTTCCAATGGCCAGTGTCAGTGTCGTAACCTGTTCACCGGCCGCCAGTGTGACCGATGTATTGTAAGTACAAGAGTGTAGTGTTGTTGTGTCCTTACATATGATTATTCTCCTGTATATACTTATTGGAATGATCTTTAAGGGTGAAGGTTGATGTTGGTAAATCTGGAGCAACTGAATCCTCCAAACTATTCCAAGCAACAGAACACCATTATCTTTGCTCTTCTGGTCCTGTTTCCTAGGATACTTTGGAGGATTCAAGTCACTCCAATGTACCAAAAAACTATTACTGTACCACCTTAAAGTGTCAGTGTCGCAGGCTGTTTACCGCTCCACCAGCCACTCCTTTATTGAGACTGTGTTACTCGTCCCTCCCCAGCGTGGTCATGGAGGGGTAACCGAGGGATGTCCCAGATGTCAGTGTCACTCAGAGGGATCCACCAGTCAGATCTGCGACCCATTCAACGGACAGTGTTCATGCAAGCCAGGTGCGGAAAGTATAATTTGATTTTGTGCTGTTTATATTTTCGTTATATTTTTGTTTTCATTTTGTTTATATATATTTTTATTTCATTATGTTATATTATGTTTATATTTTTATTGTGTATATTTTTTTTACAATTTTGTTTTTGTTGTTTTTATTTTTGTTTTTATTATGTTATATTTTGTTTTGTGCTCATTCCAGGATTGATAATCTTGCTACAGATTTATTATGAAGCTAAATGTTTATTTACATGTTTCCATACGTAGAAATTTTAGGATTTATCTTGCTTGCTTGATTGTAATATTGTATGCTGGGTGTGTTGAGTATAATAACTCTCTTTATAAGACTACCGTACTGCGTTTATCTTCCGTTACCAGACTCTCACTAATGCGTCTTGTTTACATTTTTGTCTACCTTCCAGGAGTGACGGGGAGGAACTGCGACCAGTGTTTACCCGACCACTTTGGCACGCTGGGCTCCGGCTGTATGAGTGAGTACAGATTATAATTACAGTGTTGTAGTAGACCATTTGTATTAAGCGTAGAATTGGATGTGTCGCCTTTACACACCACAACGTCTCATCCTTTACCTTATGCTCGATGAGGGGCCCGTTTCAACTGTGTCTGTTTCATATATCTGCAACTGTACATGTAGGCGTAGATTGGTCTTCACACACACATACAAGTTCTTAAGTACAGTACTCATCAGGAAAAAACCTGAAGAACTAAAGGATTATTGTTCAATATTTTTATTAATGTGTATTGCAATTCTAAATATAACATAACCAGTGTGATGTGATGTGATGTGGGTGAGGTGAGGTGTGATGTTTTGAAAAGTTATGTGGTGAGGCGATGGTGAGGTTTGGTGTAGTGAAATATGGTGAGATGAAGTGAAATAAGGAGTGGTGGGGTGGTGGTGGGGGAAGGTTAGGTGTGGTGATATGAAATGTGGTGATGGTGAAGTTAGGTGTAGTGAAGTGAAATGTGGAGTGGTGATGGTGTGGTGGTGGTGAGATGAAGTGAGATGTGGAGTAGTGATGGTGTGGTGGTGGTGAGATGAAGTGAGATGTGGAGTAGTGATGGTGTGGTGGTGGTGAGATGAAGTGAGATGTGGAGTGGTGTGGTGGTGGTGTGGTGAAGTGAGATGTGGAGTGGTGTGGTGGTGGTGTGGTGTGTTAATGGTGAGATGAAGTGAAATGTGGAGTGATGTGGTGTGGGTGAGATGTAGTGAAATGTGGAGTGGTGTGGTGTGGGTGAGGGCAGTGTTGACAGGTGTGGTGGTCTGTATAAGGTAGTGGTGTGGGCGGTAACCTCAAGGACCCATCCACAATGCACTCACTCCCCCCACCCCCACCCTCTCTTACCCCCACCCCCCTCTCTCCCTCTTACACTTACACTCTCCCTCTTACACTCACACACTCTCTTCCTCTTTCACTCACACACTCCCTCTACTCTCACCCCCTTCCTCTTGCTGTTTTACACTCACTCTCTTCATCTACTCTCACACACTTTTTCCCTTACTCTCACACTCTTCCTCTTCCTCACACATCCTCTTCCTCTTACACACACCCTTACTCTTACTCACACACCCTTACTCTTACACACAAACTCTTCCATTTAATTCATATATACAAACATATTTATTGCAATTATTTATCTTTTTGCACAGTCCACTTATGTCAGACAAAAAACACACAAAAAAAACAGACAAATGGAACCAATCGCATAAACCACCTTTTAAGAGGGTAAACGAATTTATAATACTTCCACAACTTCATAATAATTAATCCTTGTGGTTGAAATAACTTAGCAATGGTTATAAATGTGATATAATTGCCGACAACAACAACAACAACAAGAAGGGAGTGGTCACGTGGTATAATAATAATAATAATAATAATAAATGGTATAAGGGAGTGGTCACGTGGTATAAGGGAGTGGTTGTGGTATAAGTGAAGTGGGCGTGGTTGTAATAAGGAAGTAAATCAGTTAGTTCTGTGATACGCTCCACCCTAATCCCAACCCAACTATTTCTACCCTCCCTCTCACCCCCTCCCTTCCTCCCCAACCCCACCCATTTCCTCCCACTCACCCCCTACCTCTTTCCACACCCACCCTAAACCCACCCATTTCCTCCCTCTTTCCAACCCCCCCCCCCTCCCGCCCTCCCTTCTCACCTCCCCCCCCCTCCCTCTCAACCCTTCACCCCCTCCCCCTCTCTCAACCCCCACCCCCTCACCCCCACCCATTTTCTCCCTCCTAGTTTTGGACTCTAGGGTGATGGAAATACCCTCAAATTAAGTCTCATTAACCGATAATTAATTAATGACCACATCTCT